>APFE030385959.1:96754-125134 GCA_000404065.3 Pinus taeda | reverse complement strand
GATGACAAGGAACAATGAGAGCTACATTGCATCCATAAAGAAGGAATTGAGGAAAGGTTTTGAAATCACTGATTTGGGCTATGTTCATTACTATCTTGGTATTGAAGTAACTCAACATCCAAGGTCCATATTCCTTTCTCAAAAGAAATACATTGGAGATCTGTTAAACAAGTTTGGCATGACTGAATGCAGTCCTCTGACTACTCCAATGGAACAAAACTTAAAGCTCACATCCATTTAAGGAAAATAATTTGAGGACGCAACAAAGTATAAACAGCTTGTAGGAAGTCTCAACTACCTAACTACTACCAGACCAGATATTTCGTTTGTTGTTAAAATCCTCTCCAAGTTTGTGCAAAAGCCTTGTGAGGGACATTGGTCTGCTGCAAAAAGAGTTCTAAAGTACTTGAAGGGAACTCAAGACTTTGGAATCAAGTATAAACAGGTGGGTGACTTCATCTTAATTGAATACTCTGATTTAGACTTTGATGGAGACAAAGAAATTGGGGTATCTACCTCAGGTTATGCTATGAGTCTTGGATCAGGAGCTGTCTCCTGGAAATCATGCAAACAATCAGTTCCAGCAGATTTCACAACAGAGGCAGAATATGTGGCAGCAACTAAGGCAACAAAAGAAATTGTGTGGCTCAGGAAAATTCTTGAAAATTTGCAGGTAAAACAAGTACAATCGACTCCACTCATGATTGACAATACCTTGGCAATAAAGTTCGCCAAGAACCCAAAGTTCCATGATCGAACGAAGCACATAAATACTAAATATCATCTAATTCGACATCATGTTGAGGCCAAAATAATCCATCTCTGCCATTGTTCCACTAATGAGCAAATTGTAGACATCTTCACCAAAGCGCTTGGAAGAGAAAATCTTGAAAGATTCAGAACGATGCTTGGAATTACCAACATCCCTTCAGATTAAGAGGGCGAATGTTGACACCTAATCATAGGGATTGGGTGAACAACTATAATTAGTGTAAATAAATAATAGAGAAGATGGAGAGTCATCAGGCGATGAACTGAACAGTCACTCCCTCTTGTATATAATAATGAACAACCTGAATGAATAACATGATTTGATTTGAGGAGTTACCTCCTGGTCTGACAATACCCCTTAATTCAATTTTCTTCCCTTCCCAAAAAAATTCAAGAAGAGTTCATGAAAATTAAAATCTATTGTCCCCAAATATTGTAACCATTGGACTCTTAGTACAACATCAGCACCAGCCATTGGAATGGAAAGAAATTGATTATTCAATACATTTTCCCCCATGGTTAGCTTGATATTATGGAATTTTCCAAAGAAATTTATAGTTCCTCCATTTGCAACCATCACTTGACACTTTGGTGTTGGATATAGAAAGTAATTCAACTCCTTCATTATCTTTCAAATGAATAAAATTATGGGCATTACCTGAATCAACCAACACTATTACATTTTTCTCCTTGATATATCATTTTATCTTGAGAGTTTGGGTGGTAATTCCCACCATTGCATTACAAGATATGGTCGAATTCATTTCTTCTTTCTCTGGGGTTGGTTCCTGGTGTATATCCTCTTATTTTGATGTTTCTTGTTCATTTTCTTCCTCCTCTTCACAATCTATGTAAAATATTCTTTTCACATCACACTTATGACCTTTAGTGTATTTTCTATCACGACTGTAACAAAGCCTTTTTTCTTTTTTTTCTTTCAATTATTGTGGTGTAAACCTTGTAGGTTTTGGAAGGCTAAGAGAAGCAACACTTTTATCTTTATAGTTGTGAGTGGTAGACTTCTTTGTTTCCATAGTTTTGCTTTCAACTTTTCTTGCCACCCTGAATGTGTTTTCCAATGAATCAAGCTCCCAAAGGCGAACATCATGTTGGATGTTATCCTTTAAAGTCCTTATGAAGACATAAATACTATGCTCCTCTGGAATATCAACTACCCTTATATTCAATTTTTGAAGTCCTCAATGTGTTCTGCCGTTGAACCCTATTTTTTTAGATTTATCAATAGGCTAAAGAAGGTGTTTCTCTTTGTATCCTCATAATGTACTATCATTTCCTCCATAAAAATTGACTAAGTGATAAGTGGTTTAAGAGAAAAAAGTCATTGATACCATACAAATTAATTGGGTTCTAAATATAAAGATGCAATGTGTACCTTTTGTGTATGTTGCACATCATGTAGATCAAAATATTGCTCCATCTGTAGTATCCATGTTACTAGTTCCTTGTCATCAAACTTCTTCATATCGATCTTTGGAATGTGGTGGGTATTAATTCCAACATTGGGGTCTCTAAAATCATAATTCATATTCTCTTTTTCCTCATCATGATTTTCATGGATTACCTTGTCACCACTGGGAAGTCTTTCTTGTAGCAACTTTGTCAACCCTTCCATCTTGACATTCATCATTGCTTCCATGTTTGCTTTTAAACCATCCTTCAAACCTTCCATGTCCCTTTTTATTTTTACTTCTAAAACATCCATCTTAACATTCATCATCGCTTCCAATTCATTTTTGGTTACTCTTTGCGAGAAAAAAATTTGTTGCACTTGGTCTCCTAATTTTGATATATCATGTTGCATTTATTTCTATTCTTCATGTGTCATAGTAAAGATTTTTGTTTGCTTATTGGGAGTATCTAGTTTTTTGTTTTGAGACATATTGGAACCAAATAATGATATCTATGTTTTATTATTCCCTTTGAATTACTTCAAACTGATTTTTCAAACAAAACTTAATGCAAATTTAAAAAATACACACATTTTTCTTTTTGTCTTTTGAAGCTTGATATTGAAATTGTTGTAACTTTGAAATTTCGGCCTCCCAAGGTCTGAAATTTGGTCTTGTGGTAGCACTTTGAGTATTCTTTCGAACGCCACAAGTCAGACCAAGATTGGATTATTTAATATAATGTTATGCCAAATCTCCCAAGATGACCTGATTATGGACTAGTTCAGTAGAGCGAAATTAAACGAGATACCACATGTCATTGTTTCAACCTTTGGCCCTGAAATTAATATACGAGAAACTATAGTCTGTGCACCTTCAATTACTTTTTACGGAATTCAAATCCAATGCTTGAAAATAAATTTATGATGATTTTCCCTAGGTCACTTGTTTGAGACTGAATTCTGAAGCATGCAGAAACCCTAACATCTTTGGACCATATCTCATAAAATATAGTGAACCAAGATTTGAAATTTCTACACGAAGTTCACCAGATTTGGGATCCACATGGTCAAAATTTCATCTTCTAAATTTTCGTAGGAAAAAATATATAGCAAAAATTTGAAGATGACTTGTTTGAAGCAACGAAACGCTAGAATCCAAAGCTCTAATACCAAATGTTATGCAACCAAATCACAAAATAGAAGAAAAGATAGATCAAAGACTTGAAAATTGGCCTCTTTGAGAGGGAAACCTCCTTTACATCACATAAATAAGCAATTCTCGGATGATAAAAATGACAAGACCTCCTATAGGAGTCTAAGGGGTCACAAGATAATCAAATCTTACATAACAATAATAATGTAAGGGCACAAAAATAGCAATAGTGGGCTTCTATGGGGCACAACAATAACAATATGGGGGCTAGATGGGCACAACAATAACAATAGGGAGATACGCTAACAATAACAATAAGGGGGCTACACTAATAATAACAATAAGGGGGTTACACTAGTAATATAAGGACCTAACACTGGAGCTGCTTTGAGAAGGTCCTTGACATTAAATCCTTGTCATTTCAGCAAGGCTGCTACTTTGTCTCTTCCATCTTCAAATATAGTTGTATCTGTACTTTGAGGCCATGCATCAAAATTTGGTTTAAACATGACAGTTTCAAATCCTTCGATAACATGAGTTACATGAGCTTGCTTCACTTTTCCTTTACTCAAAATCTGCTCTTCTGCAGCTACGCTTGCTTCTTTTTATCCTCAAGTGATGTGTTCCTACCTATCCAAACAAATATCTCAATTCCACAGTCTAACATGAAGCACTTGTTTGTGTGCATTTCTCTTATCAATGAATTGCCTTCAATGGGTTTCGAGTAGTCCTGTTGTATATAGAATAGCTTTGCTAGAGAAGAAGTTTGCTTAGTATGCATACCTTTTAAAATTGAGAGTGATCTTGACATGTTGATTGTTGCACATTGAGTTGGTTCCTCTTTCATTGGCATATGGGTGGAGACATGAAACTTTTGTCTTTTGTCATGAAGTTGTAGAGGACTCTGCCAAAATTGTACTATGTTGCATAGCATTGCCTTGTTGTTGCAGAAACTTAAGTACAGCGCCAAAAATATGGATTATGTCAGGCGACTTGAGAACATGTTTATAAAAGCCAGAGGGAGGCACCAAAAACATTGTTGTGCCATTGATAAATTATGCGACACAAGCGCAGTTCTTCAAACTAAGCTACTCTAGAAATTCTTGATAAGGTTCAACATCTTGGTCTCTTTCAGACATAAAATAATACAATGCAAAACCACCAAAAAAATCCAAAACTCCCTTGTCTCGAGATCTGCCATCCTTAATTGTAGCCACTTCACACTTCCCATCATGATATTTATCTTTGATATATTGAGAAAACCTCTAAAATTTTAGCCTTCTCTTGAGTGGATGAGTTGGAGCCATTAAACTAAGCTCTGTATCAAGGAAAAAAATGTTACATGATTTAAAGATGACCGAGAATAAGGCGCCTTTGTCACATGCATGACATGCTTCCCCTTGCATGCAAACAAGCAGAATGAATATATTTTATTCTCGACATGTTTGACTCCACAAGCAACACCAACTTTTTCGGGTATGATGCAAGGTTTAGAATATGATAGAAACTTAATTGTTTCATGTCATTGACTCTGTTTATGTTGAATTGCACGTCCTCCGAGAGCTACATCCAATTCAACAGTCTTGATGGTTGTTGCACCAGCGTCATCCTTACTTGTATCATTTTCAAGCTAATAATGAGTATCATAGCAAAAAACACCACATTTTAAAGTGGTTGTCTTTCGTAGCTCCATACACCTTTTATGTAGTGGAACATATGCTCTAATATGTTTTTTGGAACTGTCTAATATTCTCTTGGCCTCATTCTGAGTATGAAGCCTTATACTACGTATTTCTTTGTCCCAATCATATATAGCACCTTGAAGGTCTGACATTTTATATTTTAATACCATTGATACCTTTTGTGGCAGTGACCCCTCTATATCTTCAAACCAACAACGCAGCGTAAAAGGTTTCAATATCTGGTGCAATTGGTGAATTATAATCACTTTCTTCTCAGTTTCAGGCCAATCATCTTCCAGGGACTGAGAGGAACGTGCATCCCTTTGAAAGGTCTTTGAGAGCCAGTCATGGAAAACTTTGCAATCATCAAATACCTCAGGTAGAAGAGGCCATAGTTCTTGCAAATCATCCACATATTGTTCATGGCATCCACGTCTCGAGAATGTGACAGTCATTTTGACTTTCCTTTGTTGATTTTCCTGTATTTTGTAACTTAAACTTCATTGAATAACTAAAGGATGTTTTAAGGCTCGGTGTTGAAGAAGGTTGAGCAATTCAACAGGCTTACAATACATTCAGAATCTTTCTTCCGCCAGAGTGGCCTCTTCAGGCATTAGACCTGTAGATTCATGATTTCCTCCAATGATCTTTGAGAGTCCCAAACTCTCCTCATCTTGCTGAAATTCCAGATCATAATTTTGTATGTGACAATACCTCTACCATTCTTCAAATGTTGATGAACACCTGAACCCGTTTGTATGGCACCTTTAAATGAAGAAGCCTCGAGGGGTGGGGTCATTATTTCTTGTATTGTCAGTTTATTCCCTGTATGCAATCCCTTTCTGATGTCATGGTGAGAAGGTTCCATCATTGCCATGGTTTTGTTATCAACTTTAAATTTAGCTAATATAAATTTTGGTGTTCCTTAAGTCTCCTAGTGGAACCATTGCATGTCGAACCGTGTAGTCGCAGTGTTGCTATCCAATAGTGACTCTGAGATTTCTCGTGCTTCTATTGATGCATGTGACTTCTGAGAAGCCTGTGAAGGATCATCCAAGCTATTATTCTCAATATTCTTATCCATCAATGGTCCTGGACATCCTTGCAAGTTAGCCATTACAGCATCCTTCCTAGCAGCATAGTTTCTCATGTTTTCATTGCAGTTTACATCTAATGATGATGTTGATGGTTCTTGTATTACCGACAAAAGAGCATCCTGCTGAGTAGATTTTGTTGCACATTTTCCTACGTGGTCTTCATTTATTTCTCCCAATAATGGAACTGGTTGATCGCATACCTTCTCTTTCGGGGGATACAGCCATGCCCATGTTTTCGTTTTTTCTTCAACCATTCTTATACCCTATTTTCCAAGCTTGGGCTTATGATCAATATTACTTGACTTGTTTTTCTTGCCACTACTCCAAGAATCATCCCAACTTTTCTTTCTTATATGTCAGGGTATTTTTTTATATTCTTCTAGTCTTATGTTCCATTTTTGCATCCTGTTAATATTTTCGGCTTGTTTCTCTTCCATCTTCTTAAAAATATATGCTTGTTGTTTGCCCAACTTTCTTCATGATTTTGCGTATACCTGTGCCAAAAATTTGCCTCTGGTGGTTCCATTTTTAAATATCATCCAACCTGGCAAGATCTCTGCTCTGATACCACTATAGTGTGCTAGCTCAATTATGCCTTAGGGTTCTTGCACAGTTAGGAATTTGTTCGACAATTGAATATATATTTTTGTGAAAATACCATCCAACCTGGCAAGATCTCTGCTCTGATACCACTATAGTGTGCTAGCTCAATCATGCCTTAGGGTTCTTGTATATATATTTTTCTGAAAATACCATCCAACCTGGCAAGATCTCTGCTCTGATACCACTATAGTGTGCTAGCTCAATTATGCCTTAGGGTTCTTGCACAGTTAGGAATTTGTTCGACAATTGTATATATATTTGTGTAATTCACAAGACATCTTGTATGACACTTCTGGACAATTCATAGGATAACACTTTAACACAAATATATATTTCCATGATGACTAATATAATGAACAATTCGTCTAAACAATTTGCATTCTTAACTGAGCTTGAACAATCAGACAATTCAGAAGTTTCACAGGAAATTTGACACTTTCTTATTACACTATAATACGACTGGCTAAAATTAAAAATAAACTAACTGCAGACCCGGCCTTGTTTTTCTCCACTACCATTCTGACCGAGCTCAGATGTGAAGACCCGAGTATTAAATTTGTTTTTGCTTCGTCACACCATATCTTTATCTTGGTGAGGGCGTGATTACTTCGTTTTAGTTACCATGACGTCTCGTGGCCCCCAGCGGATCTTTCTAAACTCTTCGGTTAGCTTCACGACCAATCTCCACCTATGACAAGAAAGCTATGATGTTCCATCTTGTAGTGTGAAATACAAATTTGTGAGTGCTTCCCAATCTTCCGAACGTCCCAGTCAAAGCCCAAACTTAGCTACAAGAAGGTCGTCTGATTCAAGCAAACTAGTCGCATCTTTTGACTGCATCGTACTTAGAAAATCACCCAGCTGAGATGTTTCAGGAATTATTACAGGTTCTCTTTCCCTACTCGTAAGATCTTCTTGTTATCCGTACAGTAAACGCAAGAGAAATCTCCGATGCCTCCTCTCAACTTGTAAATTATGTGTTGGAATGTTATCATAAAACAGGGGCTTCTGTATTTTTTCCAAAGGGTACTCTTGTGCCCAGAACGAAGATTGATATCCACTGAAAATTTCTTGACCTTCTATGATGACCACGTGCCCAAAACAAAACAATAGAACCTCGCTTCCCCAAGAGTATTCTTGTGCCCAAACATAGAGAAAAATAGAAGAAATGTGAACTAGGGTGGAATCTTTCACCCCTAAATTGACAAGATAAATGGGCCTTAAAACCCTCATAGCCTCAAAATTGATTCAATCCAATGATGATCAAATGAATTCAATCCCTCCAAAACAGAGATAATTGATTCAATCCAATGATGATCAAATGAATTCAATCCCTCCATATTTATAGATTTGTTAGAGGGACTCTTTTTTTAAAATGAGTGTGTAATCTTTACTCCCAAATCAATGTTGCATTTAATCGTTATCGGGACTAAATCGGGCGCGAAAAAAAAAAAAAAAAAAAAAAAAAAAAAAAAAAAATAAATAAATAAATAAATAAATAAATAAATAAATAAATAATAATAATAATAATATTCGGAATTATCGCGAAAATGGGGAAAAAAATCGTTTAATACAAAAAATATTCAATTTTTTCAATTTTTTTAATATCTAAACCATCTGCAACATAAAATAAATACATTGACACATAAATATGATAAAAAAAAAACTAATATATAAGATGTTTAATATCATTTCTAGCACTAAAATCACACATAACATTGAATCATGTTCTAAATAGTAAGTCCTGACTCCTGAGTCCCAACTCAGCCTCAAAATATCAACAAAAAATATGATAATGTATCTCATCATGTCATAATGTCATATACAATAAAATGAAAGTCCAATCCTATTTATTTCCTTTGCCCCTCTTGCGAGAAAATGCCACAGCTTTCCCTTTCCCTCTAGATGTAGATGCTGGTGCCGGTGCTGGTGGAGATGGCAGTGTAGTTTGATGTGCTCTAGAAGCTGAAGAACTCGAAGTAGGAGCTATAGGAGGTAGACCACGTCCTCTACTGGTGGTAGTGGTAGCCCGGGCAGGCGGTGTCACCTCCTCCTCCTGTTCCTCCTCCTTCACTACATCCTGCACTATCCAATCATCAGCAGACTCCATGAGAGGCCTCTCGGCCTCAACCCTCCATGCAGCAGTGGTGTCAATCCCATCCAATGAGATGACATCCACATCAGGTGTCCTCTCAAGTTGCCTCACCTACAATCGAAGATTGTAGTAGACGTAGACCATGTCATTAAGTCGCTGGGACTCCAACCTGCACAAAGATCATGAAATAATAATTAATAATTATAAAAAAAATATTGTTTAATGAATTCAAAATTTTATTTGGAAATTTGCAATATTTTAAATGTTTAAGTGTTAACCTGTTGCACTTCTTGATGTGTATTTTTCAAATACACTCCAGTTGCGCTCACACCCTGAGGAGCTACATGTTTGGCTGAGGATGCTAATGGCAAGCTTTTGCAGAAGGGGTACCCTGCCACCATACATTTTCCACCAGGCATCTACAACAAAATTACAAATAAAATTTTAAATAAACATAAGAAAAAAATGGAATTTGAAGAGACAATAAAATTTGAAACAAAGTTACAAACTAAAAAATACCTGGCATTTTAATCATCCTATCATTGGCAGCCATCTCAAAGCCAAATGTGCCACCTGCCATCCTATATGTCTCAATTTGTTTAGAGATCTCTATACGTTGTTCTGGAGATCACACCATCTTCTAGACACAGGATAAGAATCCATCCATGATCTCAGCATCAAAATCAAACCCACATGCATAAGAAAATGCAGGGTTCAGGAAAAGCCTAGCAGCATGAATGGGACGATGGAGTGTGTTGTTCCATCGCTCATCAATCACTCCCCATAGAAAAAGTTGTTCTAAAACCCATCATCTCCCTTATCATCATAGTAGGCCCGAATGGCTTCTTTGGCCCTGTCCATGGCTTCATCCAAATAGCCCATTGCGGGCTTCTCACCATCAACCAACCGAAGAACCTTTACCAAAGGTTCAATAATGGCACACACCTCCTGCACTCCCACCCAGAAGTCTTCTTGGTATGAAACTAGTCTGCATACGGCCTCTGGTTTGCGGCTCATTGGCAAAGCATGCCACTCCTCTGAAAGAAACATTCTCTTCACATCCCACATAGAAATCAAGAGGGATTGAAGAGATATGAAACTGGTAGCAAACCATGTAATGGCGGGGTGCACCAACTCTTTGTTGTTGGTGAATCTTCTCATCAAGCTAAGCACATATGTATGATTATATATAAATTTTGTAATGTTTTTTGATTAGTCAACAATATCTTTGACAAAGGGAATTTTCCCTATGTCCTCTAACATCAAATCAATACAATGGCCAGCACAAGGTGTCCAAAATAAAATAGGATGCCTGTCCATAAGCATCCTACCAGCAGCAACATAATTTGCAGCATTGTCCGTTATGACTTGGACTACATGTTGTTCACCCACCTCCAAAATAAACACATCCAGCAAATCACAAAAAGTTCTTGCATCTTTGATTTGATCAGATGCATCAACATATTTGATTAACATAGTCCCCTTGGGACAACTAACCAAGAAGTTTATAAGGGTTCTCCCCTTTTGGTCAGTCCAACCATCTGACATAACAGTGCATCATGTTTTTGCCCATGATCTCTAAAATCCTCCAATCTTTGGGTGCAGTCACGCTTTTCATTTTGAATAATCCGGCCTCTAAAATCATGATAAGAAGGGATTTTGTACCTCGGGCCAACACTGGCAATAGCATCAACAGCAGGTTGGAAAAATGGATTATTCCTTACAATGTTGAAAGGAATATCAATCCAGAGGAGAAATTATGCCAGCAACTTGTCAGCTTGTTCTTTCTCGGTTCTTTTTAGCATTGAACAGATAGATGGTTGTGAACCAGGTGTGGTTCGAGGAACAAAAAATGATAATGCAGCTACCGGATTCGCTGATGCTACAATAGAACCAGTACCACTTGGCCCACTTCCTTCAGCTGACTTTTTTAGTTGCCTTTTGACTTCTTCTTTGGCCTCTCTATTCTGCTCTAAAGTTTTCAATGCTCTCATGGCTCTTTGGATAAGTTCAGGAGTTGTATTTGTACAAGGCCCAACATCATGTCCAGGGATTTTTGCAAGGTGAAACTTCAACCTGTACACCCCCTAGACATCTTCTTTCCACAACTTGCAACTCAAGTTTACTCTATCATTCGAAGCATTAGGTGCACCATATTCCCAGAAATGATCCAATTTCCTTGGCATGTTTGTTTTTGAACTTTGAAGTTGCAAACTTGAAGTCTTGAATGGTGTTTTGGTGCAGTTGTGAACCTATGGGAAAATAAAGATTAGGAATTTAGGATTACAATTTAGCATTTACAAAATTACAAGTTACAAATTTACAAATTACAATTTAGTTTTTTAATTTTTAATTTTTACATTGATGATTGTACAATGAAAATCCAAGTTACCCGTAACCCAACCTAAAACAACCATTCCAAAGTTCAAAGTTTTAAACACAAATTACCCAACCATTCCAAACCCAAGTTACCCAACCAAATGGCAAAAACAATGAAAAAACATAAACAATGTTTAACAAAAAAAAAAAAATTGGTTCCCATAGTCATACCAAGTTACTCAACCCAAAACAATGAAGAAATACAAAAAAATCTTTAAAAACAATGAAAACAAAAAAAAAATGGTGCCCATACCAAGTTTCCCAACCAAAAACAATGAAAAACATACAAAAACAATGTTTTTAAACAATGAAAACAAAACAAAACAAAAATAATCCACATACCGTTTCTATGGAGAAATCGATGGTCTCCTCTTGATTTTCTCCTCTAAGCACTTAGATTTGGCTAAAAACCCTCTTCATCTTGGTCTCCAAGAGCTCCTTCTCCCTCCGCGCGGGCGACTATCCAAATGAGCACATGAAAAACCCAAAAAAAATTATAAAATTGACTGTCGCGAGCCCCCGTGATTTTTTACGAAAAAATCACGATTTTTTGGTTTTTATCGCGATTTTTTTAGTAAAAATCGACCAAAAAAAAATTATGGCGATTTTTTCGTTTATTTATCGCGATTTAATCGGCAAAGGGAAAAATCGCGATTTTTTCATTTAATCGTGATTTTTACAACACTACTCCAAACCCCAATTTTGGGTCCCTTGGCCCAACTGCCCCAAAACTCGCCCAACTGTGGGAATTTTTGGGGTTTTCCCCATTTTTAGAGGACTATAGCATACGGGGATTGATATTAATAGGCTACTTTGTCCTTCGAGAAATCAATTCTTTGGGAACATTACAAGGCTAAAGAAAAACATTCTGAGTGTGGTCCAAATAACTAATAAAGGACATGTAGTTATATTTACCTCAACATGATGCTAAATTATAGAAGAAAACACTGGAAAGGTAATAGAAAAAGGAATAAAAAATGCAAACAAAGTATATGTACTAAAGAAAAATCTGGGCAAACATAAGAGGTAAGTCTCATTTTCATATTCAGAGTAGGGTAAGAAATTCCCCACTTCAGTCTATTGTACGTTATGCATATTTCTAAAGCGACCATAGAAGTGAATGTGAAGCAGGTGATAGCAGCGTATGATTTTGATCACAATCAGATAAGTTTGTTGAGGTGGATGATCTCGGGGGGAGTGATGCATGTGTGTTATTTCACTAGTTCAACTTTAATAATGACCCCATATGTTGCTAAATTATACCTATTCTTTTGATGGAGATGATATGTGGTACTAATGTTGCATTTGCTAAAGTTATTGTGTTTAAGGAAATATAGGACATGTTCGGGGGAGCATCTCATATGGTTCCAATATTTTTGTGATTCATTGTTGGCATTATGGTACCTGGCTTGCAAAAATGGAAAAGGCACTGCTTGAAGGAACATGCTACCTCTAGCATTTTTTTTATTGCAGGAGTTATCATAGTTTGAGAAGTTTGTAGGTGTTTCCAATGTTGTTTTGGTTTGAGATATTGATATGCTTCTAGATTTTGATGGTGCTTCATTACAAATCTTATATTGTTGTTGTTAATGCTATGTTTTCTTACATTGCTTCCTTAGTGCTTTATTTTCCGTTGACTAGCACTTTCATTAATAAGGAGGATAAGGAGGATATACATGTTGTTGTCACTATTTGATCATTATGTTAATGTCTATGCATAACGCTGCAAAAGGTCTTCATTGAGATTACATTTATATGTTGATGAGAGCTCCACATATGTTGTTGGAGCAGAGGAGCACATATTATTGTTCATGGATGCCATGTATTTGTCACATTTCATTGTATTGATCATGCATACATCAGAGCATATGTGGGTGCATTTGAATAGCCATGTCTAAGTATTGTTTCATCCGGGAGAGACATTGGGTCCAACATGCATTGTAAAGGTGTGATCATGGAATGATGTAACTTGTGTCCATGTAGTCATGAGTCAATTGGTTGGTATTAAGCATGCTTGTAGAAGGGTCATATATTAGTCCATATGTACTTATTACAGCAATGTATTTGCTCCGAGAAATTTTGTACTACATTGTACACCATTAGTCAACAATCGGTTAGCCACTTGCACTAAGCAAGGAGGTTTACTATAGAAATGGAAGTGTTAGTAGCCTTAGTATATGCTTGGTGGCAGCATGGTCCGCATAGTGTGCATCTGAGATCTTTGTTTTACTTATCTTAGGAGAATCATCAGCTTTTAACAGAAGATTAGTTTGTGTTGAGCAGTCTAGGGGGAGTATATCTCTCAATCTGGTACTGCCATTTTCCCTTCATATCAAAGGGGAGAGAAAGACTTGGTGTTTTGCAACAGGTTGGAATCAAGTCTAAAGGGGGATTATTGGCATTATGTTTAATGTGTTGACCTTGATGTCAACCAGCACTATGATCTCATCACACTATGTCAACCTAGATCATTTGGTGGCCAATAGTAGAGTTGCCTACCAACAATAGAGTTGCAAGAAGAGGCAGAGGTTTGGTTAGATGATGACTTATGACGGTTGTAGAGGAGTTTCATAAGGATGAACATAGTCTGGACATGCCTGATAAAGTGAGGAAGCAGTATGACAAAGTTTTGGACAGAGGATCTGAGTTTTTCCTCAATTTAACCTATCTCCGTTGGGGGTCACGCATGCAAAGTGCGAAGATTCCTCATATTCACTGGGCGACTGATGACAACGACGTGAATGTCTTCTTTGGGAGCCTATGTCGTCCTAGTGAGGATGCCTGTAGGTAACAAAAATTAAAAACCACTAGTAAAACCAATGAATTGCCCATGGAATTCATGTGCAAGGTCGATCCAACATTCAATTGAAACAATCAACAATCCAGCGAATGAATACCATGGATTTGTCGACAGTAATGATAAAGGAGAGAAGCTATAAAAGGCTAAAGAGTTCAATCAGTAGTGTGCGCAGGTTATGAGGTCTATTGCCTAGGTTGTTCACACAAGTATCTTAGATCTTTGTTTTATAATGTTTTGGAACAATATGCGTAGGATCTAGCAATCTGAAGGAAATGGATCAAAATTTAATGGATTGGTTTCATTCTAGACTTATTATGAGTTCCTTTAATGTATGTGCATCATATAAAAATGATTTTTATACTTACTGTTGAGCGAGGGGACATACATAGTGCGCATTTGAATCAGATGCCAAGACTTAACTATTGTGTGATCTATGCGTGTAGAGCTATACACAGAGAATGTAATTGTAGATCGCTCAGTTATTGTAATGTTGCAGGGGTTATTAATGCATACATTTATCTTATGCCAATGTTGATGCGTGTTTTTATGGCTGAGAATCATATTAGTGTTTGTGTTGTAGAGGCATATGAGAGATTGGATCTACACACCAAGTGAGTGCACTTAGTTATGCAACGCAGATCAGCTGGATTATAGGGGTTTGCAGTGATACTTGCACAGAGAGACTTTTATATTTGTTGGTCAATTTACATGATTGAATTGATGATCTTCTTAGTGAAATAATATGTTCACTAATGGTTGTTGTAGAAGGGTTTGCGATAACAGATCTTTGACTGTTTGGAGAGATTAGTTCCTTGATATCTTGAATCTCTGGTTTAGATTTGGTTTGCACACACAAGTTGACATGGGTTAAATGCAAGTTTGATGATTGAGTACTGTATGCAGGAGCCAGTGACAAAATTTTATTTGACAAGGTTTTCTCTTGAATTTAATGTTGTTAACTGAGCTTGTTTTTTCTTATATGACTAAGTCTAACTGGATAAAATAGATTGATGCCATTTGTATTGAGTTGTTGTGTCTTTGGCTCAATGATGATTTAGTGTCATGAGGGCACTTTATTATATTTGAGGACAGAGTACACGCAAGGATCCATGGCCAAAGAAATACTGCATAAGGATACATGAGTATGTGACTAATGATTGTTTTGGAGACAGTAATTCGACAGAGGTATTGTATGACAAAGGTCGTCGGTTGTAGTTGCTTGCTACATCTTGCAGAGATCAATATATTACTCGCCGAGGGCAGAGTGTTGGTCTATGGAGATTCATTAATCATTCAAACAAGCAAGAAATGCAAAAAACTGAGAAATTGAATCACACATATTAACACAAGAAATTTAAGTGGTAAAACCTTGACAGTGGGTCAAGGAAACCTCCACGGGGCAAGAGATTAAAAATCTTATTAATCAAAGATGATTCTCCATGGTTACAAGCCTCTCAAACAATCCCAATTAATATGGGCTACTTTGTTATATAAATTCTTCCCATTATAAAATTGACTGAATGGTAAAAACTAAATTTACCCACAATTACACAATTGTTGTCATTCTTTCAACAATTTCCACCTTGACAACAATTTTCCTAATTCTGAGAGACATTACAAACCGGTAAAGCTTCATCTACCATACCCAATTCAACAGATAAAACTTCATCAATCATACCTGACTCAACTTGATTTGCTTCCTTCTTTGGGTTTTCAACAAACTCCTTTCTTTTCCAAAAGTGTTTCTTGAGGTGTCCAATTTTGTTGTAGTACCAGCATTTGGCTTTACACTACCCTTTGATTTTGATCTAGAAGAACTCCTCGCTTTCTCTCATCTTTCCTTTAACTGACCTCTGGTTATCCTGACTTCTAGTGCGAAAGTTTCAATGTTCGACTTCCTCCATACTTCTTCAAATAACAGGGCTCCCACAAATGTATCAAATTCCAAAGATTCAGTTGTGCTCAAACTGATAGAAGTTACAAAGTGGTCCCATGACTCGAGGAGAGAACACAACAGGGTGATAGTTTTGTCTTCTTCCTGAAATTTAACTTCCATATCTGACAATTGGAAAATAAGTCTATTAAAAACATTTAAATGTTCTGCAATTTGTGTACCCTCCTTCATCTGAAGACTATATAATTGCCTTTTCGGATAAATTCTATTGATTAAATATTTGGTCATATACAACGTTTCCAATTTTCCACATAAACCTGATGCCGATGTTTCTTCAACAATGTTGAAGAGAACTTCATCTGTCAAGCACACCCTGATAGTACTGAGAGCTCAGGCATCCAAGTCCTCCCAATCCAAATTTGTCATGCCAACAGGTTTCTTCTTCACCCCATCTAAAGATTTGTGTAACCCTTGTTGCACCAACGAATCTCTAACTTTCAGTTTCCATAAAGCAAAATTGTTCTTGCCGATGAACTCCACCTCAAATTTAGCACTAATCATTTTTGTCATTTTCTTCCTATAGGGCTAATAAAATTATGCTTCCATATATTTCTTCTAGGATTTATCTTATGCTTTCAACTAGGGTTTCTCTAAATTTGATTTCTTACAAGAAATCATGATCTGTTCCCCCCTTTTTAATAATAAATTTCTAGATTTTTTTTTCAATCCATACATTTCTTAAAACTTTGCCCCATTTTTCTTTCAAGTTATATATATATATATATATAAAGATTACCATTACCCCAAAAAATATCTCCAAAATTTTCTCAAACCTTCAAACCCTATCCATTTTTTCAAATTTTTTCAAAATATATATATATATATATTGCTAATTAAAAAAAATTAAGTTACTAAGTTACTCGGACTTCTTTTGCATCAAAAAATTGTTGCTCAGCTTCTCTCTGTTGATTGAACTGTACCCAGACTTCTTTTGCATCAAAAATGGCAGCTCAGCGTCTCTCTACTGATTGACCTGTACTCAGACTTCTGCGTCAAAAATGGTGGCTTAGTGTCAGACAAGGGCCTCTCTATTGATTGAATAAGCCTCCTCTAGCATAATATGACTACACCTCTCTGTTGATTGAATAGGCCTCCTCTAGCACAACACGACTACCTTTCTCGGCGGGTTGCGTCTTTCCCCTTGTCCCGTTTGGTCAGCATTTACTTTCTTTCCAGCAATTTTCGCGACTCTGATAGAGTGTTTACTTTCTTTCCGACAGCAATGGCAATGTCTCTCTGATGTGGTCGACTTCTTTGTGGTTGTGACAGACTTAGTTGCTCGGCATGGATCACTCCCTCGACTTGACAGCTCTGGACAGGATCCTCCAACAGGTTTGTGTTCATACAATTGAGCACAACCCCACTTTCTGCGACTTTGTCGTTTGACTCGATTGTGTCAATTTCTTTGACCGGCGGCTCTACCATTACATTTGATAAACTTCCTTTGTTGTAGTCTTCTCAGGGTTTTCAGCGTCCTCCAACGATTTTCACGGTGCTCACAACATCATAGATCTGATACCACTTGTTGGTCTATGGAGAGTCGTTAACCATTCAAGCAAACAAGCAAGAAATGCAAAATACTGAAAAATGGAATCACACACATTAACACAAGAAATTTACGTGATAAAACCTTAACAGTGTGTCAAGGAAACCTCCACAAGGCAAGGGATTGGAAATCTTATTATTAATCAAAAATGATTCTCCATGGTTACAAGCCTCTTGGGCAATCCCAATTAATATGGGCTACTTCGTTACATAACTTCTTCCCGTTATAAAACTGACTGAATGGTAAAAACTAAATTTACCTGCCAGTACATAATTGTTGTCATTCTTTCAACACAGAGATCCATGTATGGGATGTTTTTCATTTTGGTTAGGAGTTCTCATTGTCACTATTCGTCATTTGATACTTGAACACGATTCTTGTTCCTTATTTGCGGTGACAGTATTGACACTTGATGTTTGCAAGTGCCTAGGATGACGCTACTTTGATATGGTTGTTGTCGAGATATGACTTGCAGAGATATAGTGATTGCATAAAAGACCTTCACTCATTGTGAAAGGTATAATGTGCTGGTTGTTGTATTGTGTTATTAGGGTTTGGCAAAAACTGATTGATGTATTTGTCATAAACTACCTTGGGCATATAAGTTTGATATAGTGAGAGAGGTTGATTTTGGTTTTTGAACAGATAATATGGCTTGAAACTTGAGCTAGGGTTTAATGTTCTATTGATTATTTGCTGCAAAGAGGGTTTTGTATTGTTGAGAATTGTTTTGTTGCTAATTGCGAAGGATATCTTGATCAGTATGTTTGGCATTTTCCATTTGTTATCATTAAGTATCATTGGTTGATGTCAATGAATAAGGTGGCCTGGTGAGGCTTGATTGGCTACTAGGGTTTGATCAAGGTTTCTCACTGGATGCACAGGTTAACTCTGATTATGCATAAAGTGAATGGTTGATTACTATAATCTTCCATCAGTTGATTTGTTATTAAAGAGAGAGTTTTGTTGACAGTTATGTAGAGATCAATTTTGTTTGATGAGCAAGGATTTATTGCAAAGAGGTTTCGGTACTTGTTATTCAGATTGAGCATAAGGTATATGTGGATCCAATTTGAAAATTGGATAAAACGTGGCTTGCAAAGTTTGTGATTGAGTCAAGTGGATCCAGTGTGAAAGATTTTGAAACATGGTCCACAAAGTAACTAAGAGTTGAAGCCTTCACTAAGGGAGTGGTAACTTCATTCTGGTGGTGGCTGGTAAACTTGATTAGGGAATAGTAGCTTCCTTCCATTGGTGGTTGGAGAAACAAGAGGTGGTAGCCTCCAACAGGTAGGAGTCTACGCAATGATAAGAGTATGAGCTAATGCAAGATGTAATGAAAAAGTTTATTTATAAGAAAAGGACAAAGACAATAGCAGCGGTGGTTTTCACCGGTTGGGTTTTCCACCTAATATCTAGTGTCCCTATGTGTTGATTTGATCATGTATTGCATTCTTATGGTTTACATGTCTTTATGTTAAATGTTGCTCATGATTTACTACATATGCCTAAATCTACTACATAATGTGATTTTAATGAAAAGAAAATTCAGATAGCATTGAAAATAAAAGCATAAACTAAGTAAAGTTTTATCTGGCATGAAATATTGATTCATCCCCAGCCTCCACTACTCCCCCACCCCCCCTCTTAGTATTTCTAAGAGTAACTTTGTTGCCTTGATTTTCTATTCCCAGATGAACACTAGAGATCCGGGAACACTAGAGATCCAACCACCCATTGACACCATGCTTGGGATACTACATTAAAGAAATGAGAGACTTATGTCAACTATGAGTTGTACCAAAAAGGAAGGGGGCCATAGTCTTCTTGAGGGTGCATAAATAATACTATTGGTTTATGGTCCAATCCACTCCATGCTATAGATTGTGATGAAAAGGAAAAATCATTGCTCCATAGTCTTCTTGAGGGAGCATAAATAATACTATTGGTTTGTGGTCCAATCCACTCCATGCTCTAGATTGTGATGAAAAGGAAAAAATCATTGCTCTAGAAAATCGCTACTTACAAGAACCAATCCAATCTCGCTACAATGTGGCCAAGTCCCACCCATCGATTATTCCATGTAATTTTACCTTTGACTAGTTTGATATCTAGTCTAATAGAGAGATAAAATCCTCCATTCACTCTCTAAATGGGGTCCCAAACGGGACTTTTTCCTTTTTCTTTCCATATTAGCTTCCATTCCATTCTTTAAAACATATATTAGCTTCCATTCCATTCTTCAAGGATCTCTGCATTTCAATTTGGGATCGGCACATCCTCTAAAGGGGGAATTCCTTCCAATGGTCCTCATTCTCTCGTACTCTCATCAGGGATCATGGGGACCTCCATTTTTTAAGGAGGGATATGAGGGTCCTCCATATTCTCTAAATGTGCAAGGACCTCATATCTGCAGCTAAAGGATCATCATCGTTATCTTTTCCATTAGTGGAGGACTATGCCTATGGGGGCCACTTGGAAGGGATGGATCCCTTTGGACCCTAAGGTTTGGTCCATGGGCCTTAGGTGGAACTGACTGCTTTGTTAGAGGCCTTTTTGTAGATCCACCTCAACACATATCGAAGCACAAGGAAAACATCATGTCTTGTGGTTCAGTTCAATCAATATATTCCAATGTTCCACCAAGGTTCTGGGACGAGGGGGCGAGGGAGCGAGGATACGCGGGAGCAGCCTATGCAAAAGCTCCCCACCAATTTTTAGGAAACGTGGGGGGACGTCAAGTTCTTAAAAGCTTATAAATATAAAATATAGTTTATAAATTGAGTCCACTATGACAATTGGGTTTGAATTGAAACGCTGCAAAGCATGATTATTGATATGAATATCATTATCTAATATCATATAAATTTAAAATTCTAATTTATAATCATACATCATACATTATGATTAAAGTTTAAACCATATTGATGTTCCACTTCCTACTCTGAACAATGAATATTGAACAGTGAATATTGACATAAAATTATAAAAGTCAAGTATGGTACATCAAGAGTCAAAATTTTATAGAGTCAGCATAACATAAGAACATCAACATATCGAAAGATAAACGAGCATAATTTTGCTCAAGCCTCAAGGTAATGCTCTGCTAGTCTCTGCATCTAGCTACTGCATGAATAAATAAGGATCAACCATATCACCATCTAAATCTGAATCACTAGCATTCTCAAACATGCTAAGTGGCACACCAACCAACCCCATCTGTCTCTCATCAAATCTCTCCTCCATATCTACTTGTGCATCATCCTTTGGATCAACATCCCATCGTGTTGCTGGTTCTTTCAAATACTCAGGTGTCTTCCTATGCTCAAGACGTAGGGCACTATGCACAGCAACTAACTTCTCCGCTCTTTAGAGGTAAGCTTGTTCCTCTTGACAGAGTGGATGAAGCTATATGTGGACCAATTCCTCTCTACTGCAAAGGAACAAGGAGCGTCTTGCGAATGGAGTGAGGGGCCAAGACGAATAATGAATTAAATTTATAAGAAAACGAATTGAAACCCTAAAGTATTAAAACTAATGTTAAATTTTAATTATAAACAAAAGTTTATTTAAAAAAATCAGGCCCCTCGACCCCACGTCCCCCTCAACCCCCTAGACCCCCACGTCCCCCCTGTCCCCCATGGGCCCCCCATCGTGACCCCCATGACCCTCACGACCACCTTGGAAACGAACCCTCAGCACGAGGGAATGCCCTACGTACTCGGTTTTTTGGAGCGTGGGAAACGACCCT
This sequence comes from Pinus taeda, assembly GCA_000404065.3. NCBI lineage: Eukaryota > Viridiplantae > Streptophyta > Pinopsida > Pinales > Pinaceae > Pinus > Pinus taeda. The sequence continues at coordinate 103,892 of APFE030385959.1, read as the reverse complement.
TCTCGTCCCCAAGTCCGGAGCGCTGGGGGTGGGGGAGTTAATATGCATTGCATATTAACTCCCCCCGAGCTAGGAAACTAGACCCCTAGGGGTGGGGGCGAGTCCCCATGGAACACTGATATATTCTCTTAGAGCATTGCCAATATTCTTGATATTTTCCTTATTGGAATAGTGCAAGGGAAGATGAGAGGGAGTTTAACCCATAATACTGGAACAATCGATGGGATATCATTTTTAGGATTAAAATTTGAATTCCATCTATTGAGATACAATCCTGAGATCCCATAAAATACAGACCACCCCTGGAGGTTAGATCTCAATCAAATTCTCCTCAAACAAAAAGGTAAAAAATCCTTATTGCAGAAAGATGGAACGAGCTTCCCCTTAATCAAGGGGCGCAATTCTTGTCAGTCCGAATATTTAGAGATCTCGGGGAAAGCCAAACACTTAGAATTGAAATATCAGCCCTCAATCTGCAAGCTTTGGCACCATTGAACGGGATTGATTCCCATGGATAGAGACTTGGGGGATTTCATCAAGTTTTTTTTATAAGCTGTGCAGGATGGTATTTCTGAGTCCAAGGACATGCTAAGACAAGGGTGTTGAAAGCAGCTATGTTTGGGGCTGGACGGGGCAGAGGAGGAGCAAGTCCTCCTGAGCCCAACACCATGGAACACTAACAAAATGAAGCAGCTAGAATTTCGGGAGCAATAGGCAGAGCACCAAAAACTTCATTCTTCCAAAAACAATGAAATTTTATTTAAAATTATTGAAATATAAAAAAATGGTATTAATAAAAAATACTTTCAATTACTTTTATATATAATAAAATAGATATTAAAGTATGATTTAACATTCAATTATTTTAATCAATAATTTTAAATAACTTATCACTATAAATTCTATTCTATATTGAGTGCGAAAATAATTAAAGAAGGTTAAAAAGGCCTCCTATAAATTATATGTAAATAATTAAACAAAAAAAAAACCGCTTCTTTTAAGTCAGGAAAAATGAATATATTTTATACATAAAAAAAATGCCTGGAGTTACCATGTTTCTAATGTCCCTCGAATGCTTTAGAAGATAGAAATGTTTCAATAATGAATTACAGACAACAGAACCAGAGTACGGCTGTAATGCCTCCTTCCCTATTAATTGCGAAGTTTCCAAGGGAAGCTTAAATATCAAGCGATCCCCTCCATGGCCGAGAGGGGAATGAAAAATAAATCGGACCCTCATTCATGTATGCCTGAGTCTGTTTCTTGTGTCATTTATACGGATATTCAAATGTTACCTATAACAATTCAACACCAAGGAACAAGGAGGAAAATTTACTCAGTCGTGACACTCTTTGCAAGGTTACGAGGTTGATCGACATCATAACCACGAAGAACAGTAAGATGATATGCTAGGAGCTGCCCAAAATGCAAAAATCTAGTGTCAGATAACAATATTACATATCTAATTACTCCAGATACACTGAAAACCAACAGAAAAATACAACTTATTTCAACAATATAGTTCATCTGTAATGCTTACATCTGCAAGTAAAATTAGAAACTTGAGCTACAACCAGATAAAGATACCTGCAATGGTACGATGTTAATGACAGGTTGAAGGCAATCCTGTACTTGAGGAACTTCAATAACACGACAACCGCCATTTGGGCATACCAAGGATGCCTCTCCCTTTGAGCACATCACTATCAAGCGCCCTCTACGTGCCTGAAGTTGTTGAATTACCGATTGCTGCTTGCTGTTTAAGTATGAAAACTTTCATCAGGATTCACTATAAAGCAAGGTCAACATTTATGATTTGCCAGTTTATGACATTTATTTATTCAGAAGACCAGTGGTGTTCAGGCATTACCTGAAACAATTATCATGTGTCGCAATGACAATTATCGGAAGTGTCTCATCGACAAGTGCTAGAGGTCCATGCTTCATTTCACCAGCAAGAATTCCTTCACTGTGCATAAGCGCCACTTCTTTGACTTTCAAGGCACCCTCCAATGCTGTGGCATAGTTATATCCACGGCCAAACATTAGCAGTGACTGCTCACCCATCAATAGCATCGCAAGCTCCTTCATTTCACCATCCAGCTTCAACACCTCTCTGACTTTGTCTACCATCAAAATCCACAGCCAAATAAATGGAACTTCACTGATACAATTACAGTTTTAACGGGAAAACGGCATCCACTACTTGAGCCATCCTTCGAAATTTTCAAGGAAGCATACTAAACTTACTTGGCAAGTCAAAAAGTCCATCTAATATTGCCTCTCTACGTGATTGGCTCGAAATTGAATCCTCTCCAACAGCCAGGGCCAACATAGCAATTACTGCTATCTGACTTGTGTAAGCCTGCAATCATCAAAAAATTCCGCTGATATGAGGAAAAACTTGATAATGGAATCAAATGGAAAGTAGAATCAAGAGAAAAACTGAGGAAGAGAAAGGCATATTACCTTAGTACTAGCAACACCAATTTCACACCCAGCATTGATATGAACACCGCAGTGTGTTTTCCTTGCTATGGCACTACCCACAGTATTTGTAATTCCAACACACAATGCTCCTTTTCTCAAAGCATATTCTAATGCCAGCAGAGTATCTGCTGTTTCTCCTGACTGACTGACAAATACTGCGGTGTCTTCTCTATAAATTGGTCCTTGTCTATCTAGTAAATCGCTTGCAAGCTCCATTGTCACGGGGACACCTTCATGCAGAAAGCAATGCACAAACCATTAATATGTAAAATCTTGAAATGAAATCTCCTTTACAACTCCAAATGTTTGAAAACGTTCACTCTGGCTGGTCCAATACCATGATTACATTTAAGCTTACCAGAAAGCTCCTCAACAATCGATCTAGTTGCCAAAGCAGCATTATAGCTTGTACCACAACCAATGAAAATAATTCTCCTGCACCGCCTAATCGTCCACAAATGATCCTTAAGGCCACCTAAAAGAACACCCTTTAACTTGCTGTCCCCTCCTCTAATTAGCCTTCCTCTCATTGTTGTTGTTAAAGACTCAGGCTGTTCATGAATCTCTTTTTGCATGAAATGCTCATAATTTCCCTTTTTTATTTGTTCAACTTCCATCTCCAAGATAGATAAAGCACGTTCAACAGAAGCAGGACGTGGTAAACCCCCCATCTTCTTTGCTTTGTCAAAATCAAACTTGAATACTGATACGCCACCGTCCTATCAAAAGCATATAAAACAATTGCAGGTTCGTGTGATTCATGTGTGGTAATTCATCAACATATTGCATTTTGAAAAAATGCAAGCACGTGTTTCATGTGTAATGGTGTCTAAGTGTCAAATTGACACTTGGATTTTAAAAACTAACATGAAAGATACGTCACTTTCATTGATGGAAAAAATATCAAGTTTCATCTTCCAGTAATCCGATCGTGTGATCTTGAAAAGCAGTGCCTCTAGCCTTGGATGAGATTTCAAAGATAAAAGAATCACAATATTGTACTCGTAAAAAACAGATGACATACCTTAACATGAGCAACTTCATTATCCTCAAGGACCAACACTTCTCTTGTATGTTCAATTAATGCATTGGCATCACTTGCAAAGAACAATTCTTTGGGCTTTCCACTCTCCTTATTCAGTCTAACTTTGCCATCATGAAAAGCAGCTCCACCTTTCCCATCCTCAGCCAATTCCTACAGTATATGTATATAATAAGAAGGTGTTGATTATACTGATCAGTAAAAAGCAATGATTAGTTTCTATAAAATATTAAGCTCTGCATTAAAAGTATCGCTTGTTTCCTGTGTTGAACAAGCATAAATCCATGGCGCAAAGCACTGACCTTAATGCCAAGCAGCAATGGACTGCCACGCTTACATGCAACCAACTCATTTGGGTAGTGTGGACTCTTGAAAATAAGAGCATAGGCTCCTTCGAGTTGCCTCATAACCTCCATAACAACTTGGGTAAAGGGAACCTTCTCACTACCTGCTGACATTCAGATACTCAGAATCCCAAGTAAAGCACACAAATCTCCTATAGAAAGGTGTTGTTAAGAGAAAGGAGAAAATAAAACGACAAAAATAAAATAAAAATTAAGAACAACAAAGAAAAAATAAAAAAGTCTGCCAGTAATACCCCTTCATTAAGCAGAAATGATATATTAATAATCAAGTTAAAAGGCACTTGATCTTTGCATCAAAGAAATGCATTGCAGGGACATGCATCTATCACAGGTAGATCAATTTTTTCTAAATCAAGAGCATTCACCTTCTCCATCATTCGTCTTTTGTTCTGATAGCCTGTCAAAGACGAACTTTGCCAACTTTGGAATAACTTCTGTGTCAGTATCTGACTCAAACTCAAAACCATGTCGGAGTAGAGTCTCCTTCAGAACCTGAAAACCGCAGTAGAAACGGTATCAATGGATTTTGAATATTGAAACCAAATTGAGCATGATAAGGTTGATTTAATACTAAGTAGCATAGTCACATCTAATATTCGTCTACGTCATCACTTCCAACATTGAAAGATTTTTTTGGCATCCATTGTAAACAGAGGATATAGCTATATGTTTATGTAAAAAAACAAGGATTAATTATTTTACTTATAATAAAAGTATTACTGCAATAAAAATTTATTGTAAGAAACACCATTTACAGAAAAGAATATGAACACTAAACATTTAGATAAGTTAACATATAAAAGGGAATTGGAAGGTCAAAATAAAATTTCAAACCAGTGAATTGGGAAGCTCAAACAAATAGACTTATATCTTTCAGCGAAATAGATAACAGTGCAGTAATGATTCAAATGTTTGGCTCATGAAGAAAGGACACTAGATGACTCAAGTCTCAGTCCTGCAAAAATATCAAATAAATCCCATTAAAATTTAAGGGAAACCTCACACAAGTTATTTTATAGATACTTTCAGATCTTATAATCAGTTTGCTCCGATCCATACACTGCAGAACTTAAACAAAACCCTTCCAAGTCCTTTTTATGGATTCCATTTTCTAACTTCCTGGAACATCTAAAGGACTCGTGCATATGCAGTAAATTGTAATACAAAGGGGATCTCGAAGTATAGCTTACACTTTCCCCTTTAGATATCAAAAGAAAGAAGCAATAGGAAATGTAACAGGAAACATAAAAAGGTCCCAAAAATTCTGTTGGCTTGCTCGTACTTTAGTGTGCTTTTGGAATTTTCCAATTGTTAATCCGTCAAATCAATTACGTCAGAGGATTAAGAGAAGGGCATAAGATATCAGATTCAATTAGCCTTCATGGAGGCTTTCGGTAATACATTCCATTAGCCATCCTATAGGGTATGATTCAATTAGCCTCCATGCAGGATTTCGGGAGTAAAATTTGTTAGCCATCCTATAGGGTCTCTAAAAGGGATATTATTGGAATATGCCAAAGCAAACCTTTCTGAATGAGACAAGGATATGAGGATACCTCACTATAATTTACTTCTACCCCAAATAACATTACGGTAAATAAATCAGTCTGCACAAAAGGTTCACCTGGAAAAGTGGTGTTCATTTCCATGGAATCCATCTAGCATAACCCCACACGAGCCAACTACACTGAATCACTCTGATCTAAGCCATGGCCTGGACCGAAACTTCGAATTTTTTGCATATATCTAAGTTCCACAATTTCATTAAAAAAAGGCAAAAGAAAAGGGGCATACCATGTAATTGGTAATGATACCATTGTGAACAACCAAAAACTCATTTTCTTTTCCAGAAGACTGTGGGTGGCCGTTTCTAGTAGAAGGGGGTCCATGGGTTGCCCAACGTGTATGAGCAATCCCCACATGCTTTATGAATAACTCCTCCAAATTCAAGTCTGCCGCATCCGCTTCTGCATCGAAATTTTGAAGAGAAAAGTTTAACCTAAATTACACTAAAAATTAAAGCTGACCCATTTGAAAAACTGCAAGCCATGCATTTTCCCAACATCGATTTTCTCGCAGAACATATCCAAACCAATACCAATGAAATCAATGCACATTCTATGTTATGCTTTCAAAGGATCTTTCATACTGACCTTCATAGACCGACCTGACTAACTGGTCGATCTTACCCTCCTGGCGAAACACCAAAGGGGGAGAGAATCCGGACTCGCATCTGCCGTCTTTGGATTCATTTGTTGGGTGAGAATCAATTGAAATTCCTGCGGAGTCATAGCCTCTGTATTCGAGCCTTCTCAGGCCATTGAAGAGAACCTCAAGGATGTATCTCCTCTCCCTGCATACGCAGTAATTAAGGTAGGCAAATATACCGCACATTTTCTCACAACCCACCCAAATAAGAACTGCAACAAAGGAAGAATGAAGAAATCCCAAGGGATCTACACAGCGACTAATGATTTTGCGTTGGGTAGTTGTGCAAATAGGGTTCTGACAGAGCTCACTCGATGGGCGAAATTCGAGGCCAGGCCTGCGGTGGGTGTGAAGTCAAGATGAACATAAAACTTGAAAACTATATTAAATGCGTTTGTCATTGGCTGAGTTGCTAGGAATTTGCCTGAGAAATTCAGATCGGGATTTTGGATTCAAACCAATGTGCAGGAAAAAGTCAATTCAGAGAGCAGTCGAGTCAAAAAGCAAAATTTCCATCCACGCTACGCGGCGGCTGACATATTCACCAACCATTACATGTCTAATATCGGTCGAATAGTGACTCACTTCCGTCTTTTACGTGTTGTGCAAATCTCGTAACAAATGGACAGGTCATAAATATGAGAAGAACTTTGTAGAAAATTTAATTAAGTGTATAGTTTTACATGTGTATGTAAATTCTAGTATTTATGTAAATAAATAAGAGTTTTACATTAATAGAAACTATAATATTTTTCATTATCAAATTTTGACATCTAGGAGGAACTTTGTAATAAGATTGGATGATTTTATGCTTGATAAGTATATAACTTTGGAGTTTGTAATAAATAGATTATTTAGTTTCCGTGGGGTTTTGCCTTATTAAGGCACAAGATCAATACATGTGGGTTCTTCAGTATTGTGATGTAGGTATTGGGATTATAGTGACTGTCAATGATACATAAATCATCGATGTGAGAAAGCATTAATACAGCCGTTTAAGTGTGGTTAACTTTATCATTGATGACAATAAAAA
>APFE030385959.1:63486-92727 GCA_000404065.3 Pinus taeda | reverse complement strand
CCCACATATTGGACAACTAATCTGGCAAAACCTCTATTCAAGAGTGGTGACGTCAATAATCCCTCCAATTATAGGACCGTCATGGTAAACCCTTTGTTTGCAAAGCTATTTGGAAGCATACTAGAAAAGAAAATTAGGAAGTGGACGGAAGAAAGAGATAAGGTTGCTAAAAGGAAAGCATATTTTAGACCTAAACCTTCCACAATTGATCGTTGTATAAATTTAAGGCACATTATTGAAAAAGTTTGGGAGAAAAAGGAAGAAAACTTGTGTTGCTTAGTTGATTCAGAAAAGCGTTTGACACGGTTCCTAGGGATAAGCTTTGGCACAAAATGGAGGAACTTGGGGTTCCTAAACATTTGAGAGCAGTTGTGCATAGGCTATATGAAGAAGTGAAAGTCAAGATTAGAATTTCAGCAGGCATTTCTGAAAGTTTTAGAAGCGATATCGGGGTCAAGCAAGTTTGCCCATTGTCTCCTACCCTTTTTTGTTTATATATCGACAAGCTTGAGGAGTGGTTAAATTCACAAGTGGGTGATGGTATCTATTTGGGCAAGTTTGTTATAAGGCTTATTTTGTATGAAGATGACCTTATTTTGATTGCTAAATCGGCTCTTGGTTTGCAAGAGCACTTACTATCCCTTGAGCATTTTTGTAGAAGTGTGGGGATGCAAGTCAATATGAGCAAAACAAAAGTAGTGGTTTTCTCTAAAAAATGAAAACATAACCAGCATAAGTTTTACTTTGAAGGCAACATTCTAGAAGAAGTTGCAGATTACAAATACCTCGAAATTAACTTTAACAAAAATCTAAATTGGGATGGTTGTATAAAGAAAAGAACTTTGGGGGGTTGGAAAGCATTTTATTTTTTCCAAAATAGGTGTAGAGAGATAGAGTTATGGGATTGGAAAACCACTCAAACTCTTTTGGGCTTCTAATGATTCTAATGGTTCTCTATGGTTGTGAACTATGGGCAAGCGGTACATCTGACATGCAGTGGAGACAAATTGAGAAAATTCAGAAGCGTTTGATTACAAACAAATTCAAGATTAAAAGTGCAGTTCCTTATGCTATCGTGTTAAGTGATACAAGGGTTGCTCCTATTGAAGCAATTTCTATGGTGTGAGTCATAAGGTATTTAAAAAAAATTGAGCAAATGGAAGGGGGTAGATGGCCTAAGATTGTCTTTAATGACAGATTGTGCAAAAAAAAAAAAAAATTGGATGCAGCGAAATAACAAATGGTTTAGTAAATGGGGTATTTGCTTGAACAAGTGTCCCATAAACAACAAAGAGATAAAAGATTTTGTTATGGATAAGTTCCACAAGTGTACTTGAGATAAAGAGCTAGGAAGAAATAAAAAGTACTATATTGAAATGTTTAATCCCACTCATAGTCATCAACCAAAAGCATACATAGAGGCCAATATCTCTTAGAGAGCCAAAATTCTTATTGCTTAGTTAAGGACTAATTCTCATCAACTCCATTGTGAAACAAGGAGCTGGAAAAGGCCAAAAGAAGTGTGGGAGGAAAGAGTATGCATTTTTTGTTCGTCCGAAAAAAAGTGGAAACAGAAAAGCATTTCATTTTAGAATGTGAGGCCTTCAAAGACAACAGGGAAAGTTATGCAGATATGTTGGTAGCTAGCTCTTGGGATAATCTATTTAGTGAGGGGTTTGTCGAGAAGTGGGAGCATTTATTGTGAAGCTTCACAGAAAAAGGGTCGAATACATCAAGCAAATGAAGAAGCAATTTGTCCCATAGGCTATCTTTAGCCTCGTGGACGTTAAAATAATTTCTTTCTTTCTTTATAAAAATAAGTATAAATATAAGTTAAACATATATATTTAAAATAGCATTTAATGAGATTCTTAACTATGGAGTTTTACTCTCACTTTATCATGGAGATTCTTAATCTGTATATAGACTTTGTTACAAGGTTATGGGTTATCAATATCACACTCAAAAAACTATAACTCACTTCATATGTGATTCGGATTTATGCAGGAACACAACAACTTACAGATATAATCATAAACACAGAGATGCAGCAGAAAAACACTTCATTTCATTAATAGAAAAATATTGAATTATGCTTACAAACAGAATGGAAATAAGATAGCTCAGGCAATGGTAGCTTATTTCTAAGAAGAGATGTGGCGGCTACATGCCTCTGAACTAAGTTACAATGAGGCTCAATGGCCTTTTTATTATTGAACAATAAGAGAAAACCCTAAACAACAAAAACCTTAACCCGAGGAGATGTAACACCAAGATTTTATGGGCCCCGTTGGGGTTAGTTGGGCAACCAACTTCCTGGGGTCGTAACTTGGTTATATTATCTTTGTTTAACGCGTATGATACCTCACTGGAAATATCTCTCTGAGGACTACAGTTGCTCATGTAAATACCATAGCAATCACTAAAAAAAACGTCGTTTAGGGCCTCAAAACGGCTCCAAAAGTTCAGGACCCAAAAAACTACTAAAAATAGTAAATTGTGCTACAGGAAACAAATGAAACTAACTGGGAGGTATAGGTAGAATAGGCAGGTGGCCACTAATATCCACCTGGATCATTCCTCCCCCCTTAGGAAGCAGTGGTCCCCATTACGTGCAGAGCCTCCATGAGGCAAGGAAATTTCTGTTGAACCTGGTCACTGGTGAACCATTTGGCTTGGTGAAGGAGTTGGCCTACTTTGACAACTCAATATAGATCTATTCTCTGTTTCTGAGTATTCTTGATATGTGTGTCCATGATCTAATCAGTTGTGGACTGTTCCATGCAGTCTAGGTTGAGCTCTGTTGGTGTGAGTTGTTTTGCAATGTCAAATTTGTTCAAAAATGGTGGAAAGTATGGCCGAAGGCGATCTACATTGAACATTGGGTGCAGACTAAGGAACTGTGGGATGTTGGCTTGAAGGCATTGTCACCAACGGCCTTGGTGATGGTGTATGGCCCATATCGGAGCAGGCAAAGTTGCGGTGGGTTCCAACAAGGCGCTCCTTCTACAAATGAAGCCAAACTTTGTCGCCCACCTAGAACTTGTGCGGCGCTTGATTTTGATCATGGTGTTTCTTGTACTTAGAATTTTCCATAATGGAGTGGTGATATATTGATTCATTGGGTAGAGGTGCTCTGAGGGTCAGATAAAACGAATGCTTGACCTAAAAGTGCAACGATACCCCTGTGGGTGAGGAGAAGATGTCCTTGTATTCTTTCATGATTGTATCCACCTGCTTCTGTTGCATGGAGGAACCCTTCGCGGGGGCCATGGATGTGGCTACGATCTTCCCCTTATTTTGAGAGCGAACGAGAAAGAAAATAAATTTCCTAGTTTGGGAGATGATCTGACTCCATTTCTTAGCAGAGATCAAATAGGTGGCGATATGTGGGGCTACATCTGGTATCCTGTATAATGTATTAGCCAAAGAAATAATAACAGAGCGAGGTTTAGACTCATATACAGCATGTCACTTCCATAAGTATGGTTGTCCTAATAATACATCACAAACATCAAGAGGAGCAACATCACACAATACCTCATTTGTGAAGGGCTTGATGTTGTAGGGAAGGTGGCACTGTTGGCTGACTCGAAGATCTCGTCCTTGGTGAAGCCACCTGATACTGTATGGTTGCGAGTGTGGTGTAGTTGGTAGACCCAACCGCTTCACGACCTCTACTAAAATGAGGTTCTTTTGGCTCCCACTATCGACAATGAATTGCAATGGCAAACACTTCACCCACATCTATGAGTGGAAGAGGCACTCCCCCTCCTCTGGATCTTCAAGCTCATTCTTTTAGATCTTGGCGGTGGCAACAATGGCGCTAGGCAATGCATCAATAATTTGCTTCCCTTTGTCATTCATCTTGTCAATTTCTGACTCAAGGTTTGAACATGCATCTGATTCTGAAGCCTTCAACTTAGCCACCAGCGACTGCTTGGCCTAACACTCACTTATGTTGTGAGTGGGGCTCTTATGGAACTCACACCACTTTCCCATGTCCTTATTTGACTTTGTGGTGGTGTTCTTTTCTTGCGGCTTCGATGGGTTGTCTTGGGTCACCCTGCCTTGGCTTGTCCTTAGTTCTTCAGTTTGGGGGCAGCTTTCCCTTGCTTTAGATTCACATATCCAAAGTCTCACTTCTTTTGTTTAAACTTTTGCTCGATCTTGACAGTGTATCGGTACATCGTGCCGAGCGAGGAGATGTCCAGGAACTCCATCCCATCCTGGATGTACCTGTGTAGGCAATTGTGGTACTTGAGTACCAAATGTTTCTCAGAATCCTTTATACCCAACTTCGTGCAAAGGGTATGAAAGACATTGGTAAACTCCAACACGTCTTGGTCCCTTCCTTGCCACAGCGTGGTCCACTTTATCTATTTATCCTTGTAGCTCCCAACAGGGTAGTACTGCTCCTTGATGGCATCGTCAAACAAATTCCAAGTGGGTGCAGTTGAAAACAATGAGGGTTCCCTCTTGTTCTTCTGCTCACGGTAGGTTTCCCACTAGTCATTGACGTGGGGGGCGGCTTTAAGAAGTGCAAAAGTGATCTTTTCTCGACTGGAAAAATCATGAACAGAAAAATATCCTTCTAGCAGATTTAACCATTACCTACGACATTCGCATCTATTTGACCCTCAAATATGGGAATGTCAAAGTTAACTTGTACCTTAAAGGGTGTGGCGCTTCTAGAGTAGCTGCTGGAAGTAGATGCATCGCACCTGGGTAGTCATTGAAGGATCTTGTCAAAGTTTTCATCATCGCGTTCCTTTGTCGCTTGAGGGCTTCTTCGAGCAATATTTTAATAGGATCTCTTGCCCCCTCATATTTCTTTTCATCCGCCATGGGAGGTCGTCGTGTTTTGAGAGGTTGATCCTCCAATGGTTCAACCAGATCGAGCCCTAACTCCTTATACCCTGATCTCGTTGGGGACATGCAAAGAAAAGCAAAGAAAGAGCAAATCACTCTAATACCACTTATTCGAATTTATGCAGGAATGCAATAACTTACAGAAATAATCATAAACACAGAGATGCGGCAGAAAAACACTTCATTTCATTTATAGAAAAATATTGAATTATGCTTACAAACAGAATGGAAATAAGATAACTCGGGCGATGGTAGCTTATATCTAAGAAGAGATGTGGCAGCTACATGCCTCTGAACTAAGTTACAATGAGGCTCAAGGGTATTTTTATTATCGAACAATAAGAGAAAACCCTAAACAATAAAAACCCTAACCCGAGGAGATGTAACACCAAGAGTTTATGGGCCCCATTGGGGTTAGTTGGGCAGCCAACTTCCCAAGGTTGTAACTTGGGCATATTATCTATGTTTGACGCATATGATACCTTGTTGGAAATATCTCTCCGAGGACTACAGTTGCTGATGCGAAAACAACTCAGGAAGTTTAGGACGCGAAAAACTGCCAAAAATAGTAAATTGTGCTACAATTAAGGAAACAAATGAAACTGACTGGGGTTCTAGGTGGAATAGGCAGGTGGCCACGAATATCCACCTAGATAAATATGACACCTATTCATATGAATTTTTTTTAATTAATCAATTTAATTAAAAGGGCAAAGAGAGCATAACTACGTTGGAAATAAATCTCAACCTTTGATTTTTGTATACTACTACGAATATTCTAGATTATTCCGTGGATATTAAATCCCTAACATCCACCTAATAATTATTGATAATTAAATTGAAATTCTAGAAGCCTTATTCCAAAATAGACACACCTATTAGCATAATAAAGTAAGTTATAAGTAGATAAATTTTCATATTTTTGAAATTTTAGCGATTTCTAGTCATTTAAAATGGAAAAGCCCCTAAAGACAAAATTTCTATCAATTACGTGAATAATAACATTTAACAAAATCCCCATCAAAATTGAGGAACAATTTCCTTTATAAAAGAGTTGAATTTGTCCATGTAGTCACTAACTCCACACCTACAAAAGAGTGTGTGTGTCTTTTATTCTAGTTTTACTATATGCATTTTCTCAAATCAAGATTGCTAGGTTAGAAAGTGGGTAGTGTTATTGTTCTTAGTGCATAATTGATTCTCCTAAATAACATGTTTGCATGATCTCACAAGAGTCTTCAAATAACAAAAGCTTATAATCACAAAATCCATCATTAAGTCAAGGTAGAGATCACATGCAATTAAATGCAAAATGATGTCTTGCATCTTTATAACTCATGGATACTGTATACATTAAAGGATAAAGAAATCATATTTGAGATTCTATATTTTGATTTTGTCTTTATAAAGGAAAACTTCATGGAATTCCTTGATCTTCCTCTAAATATTTAAATGGAGAACAACATCAACCACCATCTGCAAGAGCCACTAGTAACCCCAAGGGAATCAACCAAATTCAAACCAATGACCTTCCCGTCAATAACATGCCTTTAGCATATGCTCTAATTAATTGTATTGAACTTTGAAGCTTGAGATTTTATGCACACAAACACACTTGTGGCCTATTGATAAAGTGGAAACTTCATTGGAGGTTGAATTTTGTGTTAAGCGACTAATGATTATTATATAAATAACCACTAGGTTGAATGCATTAACCTTCGAAACTTGTGTGTGTGTGTGTGTGTTAACTTGTTATGACAAAGTGGAAACTCCATTGGATGTTGAATCTTGTGTTGATAAGGTGGTAATGATTATTAGATAAATAATCACTTGATTTGGATTTATGAAGGAATGAAATGAAATACATATTTAAACAAAAACACAGAGATACAACAAATAGAACTTCATTTAAAAAATAGCAATTGTTGAGAATTGTTTACATGCAAAAAAGAAACAAACTAGCTCGAGTGATGGTAGCTTATCTCTGAGAAGAGATGTGTTGGCCACATGCTTTCTGAATTGTTTTACAATGAGGCTTGCAAACTTTGTTATCATCAAGAAACAAGGTATAACCCTAAACATCCAAAAACCTAACCCTAGGAGTTGAAACACCAAAAGTGTGTGGGCCTCGTTGGGGTTAGTTAAAACATCAACTTCCTGGCATCATAGTTTTTGAATACGATCTCTATTTGGCGCATATGATACATCGTTAGAAAGATCTATCCAAGGAAAAAAACTTTCCACTACAAATTTTTGCCACAAGCTATGGGTTTGCCCATTTTCCAAAAAAAGTACGTCGTTTAGGGCCTCGAAATGGCTCCAGAAGTTCAAGACCCGAAACAAATGCAAATTGTTTACAATTAGAGGAAACAAATGCCTTGATATAATTCAATTCTATGACAACTTGTAAGTTCAATTATTCCTACAATCCCTTTGTTTTCCTTCAACTTAAAAAGAAAAACATTGTTTTTCATCATTCCCAATTTAGCATGTTTCTCTTAATAATGCTTTACCAAACCACCTACTCTACAATTCAACTCATTTTCTTGACCACGTTCATTTGCATAAACCCTCTTTAAAAGTTTGTAAAACACTTAATTTTATAGGGTTTCAACATTCGATTAGGGTTATGTTGTAAATTTTGCAACAACCCGTCCAAAATTTGTAACCCTTCAAAATTTTGGAGCCCCTATACCATTCCTGTAGATGTCGTTGTTTCTTAGAGTCTGTTCAGAAGCCTTAAACCCCCTTCATCCCGTGAACCTAACTCCTGAAAGGCTTAAAATCCTGAATCTTTGCCTCATAAGCCAATGACGCAACCCCGCGACCTAACCAAAATTTATGATCAAGTCTAGTCACAAAGTCGCAATGAAAATTTGTGACTTATTCCCCTGAATCTTTGCCTCATAAGCCAATGACGCAACCCCGCGACCTAACCAAAATTTATGATCAAGTCTAGTCACAAAGTCGCAATGAAAATTTGTGACTTATTCCCCTCATGCAACCTTTGCGATTGTGTGACCTCTCTAAGCCACGAGGTTGCAAGGATTATATCTCGTGCATCATTATCCGTCTGCGACTTTGCGACCCCCCAACCCAAAAGGTTGCAAAGGTCTCAATCTCACACAATTGCGACCTCGCGGACCCCGCAACCCCTTAAGGTCACAAGGGTCACAAATTTTTGAAACCAAGCAAGCGCGACCCTTGAGACCGCCCACACATGCGAGCGAAATTATAAATATCGGCCTCGACCAATCATTTGAGCAATTCACGTAGGTCGCATGAAGAACATAGGAGCTCAGTGGCTACAAGAGGCGCGCAAACCCGCCAGGTAGGTGACTCTTCCCCTACCTCGATAATCATTTCTTTTCGCCAATTATCTCTGTCTTCTACCCTAACCCTGTGCATTCCACTTCAGGGGGGTTTTTATCTGTGTTTTAGCGCCAATTCAACCAGAAAACATTTACCAAGTTATTGTGTTCTTCATGAGCCCCCCTGAGCATCTTTCATGCCCATTCTCGTCCCAAATTGACCTGCATTCCCTGAGGACCAAGCCATCTGCTCTTGAGATGCCCCAAGGACCCATCCTAAGCCTCGTTTCACTCTCCAAAATCGCCCAAGGAAGTAGGTCACACAGCCAAATGACGTGATAGGTTAACGGGCGCAACCTCGCAACCTATGCGACCTCATGACCCTCGTGACCTATGCAACCTCACGACCCATGCCACCTCGCGACCTAAGTGACCCCACGACCTTGTCTCATGGACGACCCTGCGACCCATTCCTGTTTGCAGCCTCACGACTAGCGACCCTAGCAACCTAACTTCAGCCCCGCCAGTCGCCAAGTGGCACGCTCAGTCATGCAACCGAAGCAACCCCTTGATCCCTATGACCTTGCAACCTGCCAAAGAACCTTTCTCCCAGGATCTAGAAATTATAGTTTGTACTTGTCACTAGGATTTGTTTTTCATATCATCTCTTTCATTGTGGGATTGTTTGTCTAATATTCCAGGTGACATTGATCTCGAGCGCATCTCGATCTCCTCCTTCGAAGACAAGATGGAATCCCCAGTAGCAAAATATGCCCGCAGGAACTTTGGAAGCAGCTCGCAGAAAGTTCACCAAGACCCACTACCCCCCATCTACGAGGATATTACTTGCAACATCAATAAAAGCACCAAGCTCCATTGGTTTGACATTTATGCAGAGTTCTCCAAACATGAGATCCTAGAAGACCAGGAGGATTTCCCAGTGTATATAAATGTCAAGAGGTAAAGGCTTCACAAAGTGGTGTCACATCCTCCATTCTTCCCATGCGTCGAGACCATTGATTGGATCATACATAACACAGAAATGGATCACACTAGCATAGCACTTGCTGCTATCTCCTCTACAGATATCACTGCATATTAAGGATTGCCCGAGAACGAGCAGTCCTTCAACACCCGATGGCTCTCCAGTTTTGTTGATCCAGGTGGATATTGGTGGCCACCTGCCTATTCCACTTAGACCCCCACCATTGTTTCTTTCAGTTTTTCAATTTCCTTATTTGTATCACAATTTACTATATTTGGCAGTTTTTTGAGTCCTGAACTTCCAGAGCCGTTTTGAGGCCCTAAACGAAGTGTTGTTGTTGTTTTTTATTTATTTTATTTTATTTTATTATTTTTTTTTAATGAAAACAGGGACCAACATTGGTCATAAACCAATGTTGGCCACTTGAAAGTTGTATTCCCCGGATAGATCTTTCTAACGAGGTATTGTGCGTGTCAAATGGAGATCGTATGCCAAAGTTACGACCTCGAGAAGTTGATGTACCAATTTACTGAAACGGGGCCCATAGTTTGGCGCTTCATCCCCTAGGGTTAGATTTTTGGATGTTTATGGATTTCCATTATTTCTCAATAATAAATAGGCCTTTGAGCTTCATTGTAACACATTTTAGAGGCATGTAGCCACCACATCTCTTGTCGGAGATAAGCTACCATCATCTGAGCTAGTCTTATTCCCATATTGTTTGTAAGCATACTTCAATATGTGGTATTAATGAAATGAAGTTTTATTTCTATTGCATCTCTGTATTTATGGTTACATCTATGATTGGTTGATTCTTGTTTAAATTCGAATAATTTTTTATCCCTACCAAGGAGATTCTCAAAGAATGGTGGCAAAACAAGTCCAAGTTTCGGGTTAGAATTGACCAGATATATAGGACAGACGGAATAAAGAAGGTTTATCAAATGATTTCCGCCATGATGAATTGGTTGTACAGAAGGTACTATTGTGATTTTTTCCACAGGATATGGGTCCCTATCATGTACATTGTCACTACCAGTGGTATAGTCTTCAACTGGGCCAACATCCTCGTTTCAGTCCTGAGAACAAATATAATTGCAACCAACCATCCTGACTCGAACCAACCATCAAAATTATATATGTCCTCATATCTCTTGGATGCGGTTTGCACAAGGTGTATGTTTGACCACTAGAGCTACAACTAGACCACAGTCGCAGCAGATCCAATACACCACCATTACAATATTTTTTGGTACCCCGACTATAAGGGTATGCTTGAAACTATCTCTGAATCATTTATTGCCCCATTATATCAGCTGCTTTTCAGGGAAGAACCACCTTGTATGTCAAAGAGGGCCATGTAAACCATCGTAAAGGTGGTGATTGGTTCCCAATCCAGAAGGGGAAATTTATCAGAGTCTTTGGTTCCTACAAGACCGTGCACACACTTCCTCAGTTTGCCACAGACAGGGTACTCATGCAGGAAGTGTGTTATCAAATGGCACAGGGTTTCTCGAAAACACTAAGCAAGGGGAAGAAGAAGCCATGGCATGTATTACCTCTTGTTATCAGGGCCTACACGGTGGAAAATTTCAAGGAAGTGGAGGCAGAGTCCGAAGAATTGAAGGGATGTCATTTCGTGACCCTGAACCATCGTACATGTGATCTCGAGAAAGTCGTAGCAACTCACTGCAAAAGAGTCGATTTCAACTGGTCATACCAACATTCTAAGAAGAATCATGAAGGCGGGATTAGAAATTGGTACAATGCCACGAGGGAGCTCAACCTTAGTGAGAAACAAGCAAAAGATGATGAGCAACCTAAACATTCCCAGGAAAACGTGAGGCTTGAAGAGAGATCAACTTCTCTAAAGAAGAAGAAAGAGCAGCAGAAGGAAACTAGGAAACTCAAGAAACACAAGGAGAAAGAGGTAGATGATTCCCCAAGCAACCAAGAGGTAGACAGGGATGATGAAACATTAGAGCATAGGAATGCAACCCTAGTAAGGAAGAAGCAAGAGATCAAGAGGAAAAGAGAAGAAGAGCTCAAGTGGTCACAATATTCAGGTGGCCAGCACTCCGAGGACCAGCTTCAGAAAATAAAGTGGTTGGAAGAAGAAGAAAAGAAGAGGCAACTAGAAGAGAAGTGATTGAAGGAAGAGGCAGATCAAAAGGCCAAATAAGAAGAAGAGAAGAATAGGTTGGAATAGGAACAAAGAGAACAAGAAGAGATACGCAAGCATGCTGAGGAACTTAGGAGGAAGCAAGAGCAAGAAGAGCAAGAGAAGAAGTGACAGAAGGAAGAGCAAAGGAAGAGAGAAGAGGAGGAAAAGAGCAGAGAAGAGGAGGAAAGAAGAAAGAGAGAACAAGAAGAAGTCGATAAGGAAGCTCAACAAGAATTTGAGCAAGTTGAGTTGTCTCTGTTGGATGTTCCCCCATCCACTCCCCTCACTGGAGGACATCTCCCTCTAAAAGAGTTGGGCATTCCCGCGGAAGTGGAAGATGAAGTGTTGGATCTTACCAAGCTCACTTTAGATGAAGTTAGCTTCAAGAGAGAAGGAAGTGTTATGCCAAAAACCCTACATAACCCCTGTCGGTGACCACAGAGAAAGAAATTGTTCCCGACACTATAGTTAACCCTGAGATGATCGCCTCAACCGAGATTGCTTTTGTGATTGCAATTGAACTCTATGTTTCCAGGATGAGCAAACAAATTGCGCAACTCCGGAACAATCTTTACGCATCATAGCAGAAGGCCGCTAAAGCATAAGAAGTTAGAAAGAAGGCAGAATAAGAAAATGCGGGCCTCCGCTTGGTACACTCTAGTACGAAAGAGATATAGGATGCAATCAATGATGAGACTGAAACTATTAGTGGAGCCATGGTGATGGTCTATGAAGAAATGTCGAAACTACATCATACAGTAGCCCCAATCTTGGCCATACAAACAAACACAAAGGAAAGGTTTGTTATGTGAAAGGAATTCATCGCAACTTTGGATAGCATGCATGAGTGGTACACCAAGTGTCCAGGTGTGTCGATAGTGATCCCAAAAAAGAACTGGATCGCTACGCAAAATGCCAAAGTCCAGCGTCGCATCAAGATCTGATCAAGAGACAAACTAGCCAAAGATGTGGACAGAGTGTTTTCTTCTTACAGACACCTTTTCAGTGGTTTGGAGTCAATGATTGAGAACCATGGGGTTCCATTTATCGGGAAAATTGGGAAAGTGAAAAAGTAGGAAGACATCTCACAAAGTTCAGGCGTTTGTCAACACATTAAGGCAGGCTGCGACTTAGACAACCTACATGTTACAAAGGAGAATATCACACGGTACGTGGTGGAACCAGTGAGAATGTATACAAAGATGGTGACCCTAGCCAATCAGATGAACACCAAAAGAAGCACTCTCATCCCAAATGCCCTCAAGTGCCTGCATAGACATGACGAGGAAAAACCGCAAGGAGCCCCCATAGCTGTTGAGTACAAGCTTTGGCGCACTTATCTAGTGGATCAGCTACACCTAGACATCCCATAATTGTCTATTGTCAAGTTGATAAGATAGAATTTGCTTATTTAATGTAATTAACAAATCAGGATAGAATAGGATAGTACTAGAATTTGAAGGGTCACGAGAAAGTCTAAAGGTCATGAGGTAGTTGAAAGGTCATGATTAAGTCCAAGAGTCAAGGGTAGACCAAAGGTCACTCTCTTTTTATAAATACACCTTCATGGTATATTGTAAAGGACTTTTAGCTTAGGACTTATTTTGGGACATACTGTTTTGAGAAGATTTGTGCTCTTCTAATAAATGCAAGGAGTAATAGTTGTTTTCCGCTATTGGATTGGATGAGTACTTTGTGCTGTGAGACCATGGATATTATTTTCTCCATGGATTGAAGGTTCCTATGAGTTCTTTGATGTGTAGCCTCATCATGTGTCTTTTTGTGCTGTGAATCTAGTTTTGCAACACATGGATGGTATATGATATGCTAACTCTGTGCTTGTATTGATGAATTGTTTCATTAATATTGGCATGATATTATCATTGACTATGGATTTACTTATGTGTATTGATGCTTAGCTACTATGAACTACTTTATAGTTGTTAGGTGTATTCTTTATATAGGCATGATCTTATTTGAAGTTTTGCTAACAATTATTTTATGTGAGATTCATGTTTTCAAGTTCTAATGTTGTTATTTATGGTATTCATGTTATGAACATTCGTCAATTATTTCCTTTTGTTTGTTGAAGCCCATACGTTCAACTAAGTCGGCATCCCACTTCCGTCCGAAGCGAACTCAAACCACATGTACAACAATCGAGCCTACATACCGGACGGGATCCCTAAGGCAAACAGTGCAGAATCTAGTTGGGATTCTACACCGAGGAGATCCCTTTGCTGTTGGCAGATAATTCTAGCCCATCAACAGGTTATTATTTTATTAGACAGCTTCAATGTTTTAGGACCTTTACTTTGAGGTTGTCGGAATTGCTTCTATAGTTGTAAGTGTCTCCTTGTCATATTGAGGTTATAATTTATCAAAGTTTCCTTGTGCCCTTTGTGGAATTTATCTCCTTGTTATCAGTCCTTTCTCATTACAAGCTTACTTAAAGAAAACCCTAGTAGCATATCCTTGGATTTCAAGGTTTCCAAAAATTTGAAACATATACCCTACATTTTAGGCATTACTAAAATTACCATGTACCATATCCTTGTTTGATAGTTTCTTTCAATGTTAGAGATTATCCTTGTTAGATGCTTACCAACATTAATAAGAATGTTAAATGATGACATTGCAGTAACTAGAATATTTTTTAAGATCATCAACAACACAACTACCACAATTTTCCTCAATATTGAGCTTGTGTGTTCCTATCATTTGTTTTAATTTTGCATTTAATGTTCAATATCACTACAAACCAAAACTCTTGGGGACATTAACACTCAACTTAATGGTATGAAGAAGATTTTATAGACATTTTGCTTTTATCAATTAGTAGAGAGCCCTAAATGGAAGTGTTTACTTTCTTTTCTCGTTATTTGTCAAATTCAATTTTCTTAATGTTGTAAAGGTAACACTTTGAATTCATAAATTGATTGGGTGCCTTAAAATCTTGCTTCATAATATGGTTAAATTGAAACCCACTATCAAAATCATAGCAATCCATCTCCATAGAATGGTTAGGACATTCTCCATTAATAATACTTTGAGGAATAGGCCCATCACAACATGGATGGTTGACAAGATCAAGTCTCCATTAATGGTCATTTGAGGAATAGACCCATCACCATATGGACCTTTGATAAGATCAAGTAATGACTCTTAAATATTGTCCAATGACATCACAAACCCTTTTACAAAGTCATGCTCTTCCACCAAAATACCTACAATGAATGCCATCACCTTTATTATTTTCAACATCACAAGGATTTTGTATTCAACAACTCAACCTTGTAACCGTGTCCTCTTACATTATTTTAACAGGACACCCTTCTCAAATGTTACTCTTCTTTAATTTCTATTTTTTCTTAGAGGCTACATTTTTTACTCAATTTCTTTTCTTGGTATTTGTATGCATTTTGTTGTTTCTGATTTACCCTTTTTCACTATTGATCCAACAAAGAAATCAAGTTTTCAATTCCCTTTATGCATGTATGTTCTCTAAGTACATTTCATATATTTTTAGATGTGTGATTGTTACACTTTTTAAAATTTAATGTCATTAAATATAACAAAAATACCACCTATGCGGTAAAAGTTTTTTTGTTCTTTGTTTTTATTGTTTTGAAGATTTCCAAAGAAAATCTCTAGAAAGTAACACAGAATCCCGAGCTAGGATATCTTATTGTATCGTTGATAGAATCAAATGACTAAGACCTGTATATTGTTGGATTCCATTGTATTTTGATATAGACTATTCAAACTATATGTTCTACTTTTCGAAACCTTTTGTCTCCTCCAAGTCCTAATTTTACTCTTCCTTTTGAAAGCTCACTAAGGGGATACTTTACCATCCTCTTTTGTTCTACATACTTTTATATTCTTCATCTTCAAATCCTTTCAACAGTCAATTAAGGTATGCCTTTTTATTTTTTTTTAACAAAGTCAGTTGCTATATTAGTGGCTGAAAAAGATAAAGGGAGTCCAGGCTCCTTAGGTACAATAGTTGCCAGTGACAGCTTGGATCAAGAGATTTACAAAAAGGGAATATCTCCTTGATCCTTTTTCTATTGTTTTTACATCTATCAATGTCTAGGCAAATATAGATTCTTACAAATTGGGACATCCAAAATTGACACTTGCAGAACATATTAATCTATGACTATGTGACTGATTTGCCTTGCAGTGGATTCCTCTGGCTGCTTGTCCACTCCTTCTTGCTTGGCACTTGAGAAGCTGGTTGCAACAATATTTTTCTTTTCCATCATGTATTGCAGGATGGAAATCGATTCTTCTGCATGACTACAGCGACTTGAGAGCTGGCGAAACTGTTCTTGCAGAGAGGAAGCTCTATGCAAGAAGAGATCAATTTCAGCCCTGTATTTCTCATTCATAATACGGTTCTGATCTTCAAGCCGACGATTCTGATCTTCTATCCTACGATTTTGTTCTTCAAGTCTGGTTTCGAGGATCCTCTGTTCCTCCTCCAAAATGCTCTGCTGAGTTCTGATTTCTTCAAGCTCGGCTTGCGAGTCTGCACAGTGCAGACAATCCTCACTGTGGACCATAATAACGACAGAGAGGTGACGGAGAGCTGGGCAGGTAGTTTCAAGAGCAAAGAAGAGGCGCGCTGAGGTGTTAGGCAAGGATGCCGATAGAGAGGCACTGTGGTTTCTGAGAGGCGCTGCAAGCAACCTGAGGTTCCAACGGATACAAAGGATGCAGGTGTAGGAACAATAAGCGCAGCAAAACAAGGGGACCTCGACGGATCTATGATAGAAGGTGCATCAGATTAAACGCTGCTGAGGCAGCTTCTCGGGCGAGCGATGAAGAAAGTCTGAGAGGGTTAACCATTGACTAAATAAAGAGCTAGCCGGGGAGAAATAAGGGACACTAAGGTTACTGAGAGGCGCGACAATGAACCTGAGGGGCAAGAGGTAACAGAGGATGCCAAGATAGGAGCGATATGCGCAGCGAATTAGGAAGACCTGGGAGAGATTATGACAAGCGCAGCGGATAAAGCGTAGTTGAGACAACTTCTCAGGCGAAAAGTGAATGAGGACTAAGTGCGCTAACCATTACAGAAGGGGCAGAAGAAGCTCCTGATTCGGGAGGCGCGACAGCTCAACAGAGGGTCAAATGAAATGACAAACGACTGTGCGCAAAGGAGATGGAGGGGAGGGGTAAATATAGCAAAACACAGGGAGAGAATCTAAATGAGGAGAAGACAGGTCACGAGAAGTATGTTGATCTGCAAAAAATTCTAAAGCAGCCTGTAGCCGGATCTTGCTCCGCCGGCGTTTTGACTGTCGTTGTTGCAGGGTGAGGGAATGATTGCCTGTTGCTCTGCTATAGTGGTGCAGAGGTTCGTCCTCTTGACGGCCCGAATATTACATGTCTCGCACGCTTTATCAGTGTTGCTGAACGGGACGTTGTTGTTGTTATTAGCTTTCATGGAATAGGTTGATCTGCCTCTAAAGAGTTACATCTAAGGGTGTCGGCTGGCCTTCCGCATGCTTTATTGGCTCTTTCATCTGCCTCCTTGTTTAGGCTGCGGAGGACATGAAAGAAGTGTATCTCTTCTATATTCTGAAGTAGGAGCCAAATGTGTAGAATGACTTGCTGCAACATGGTGTTGGGCGAGTTTTGATGATGTATCATTAATCAGATTACTATTGAGGAGTCCCCAAATACCTTAACTCTTTTAATTCCCAGTTTACACAATTGAATAAGGCCCTGATACCGAGCCAAGGCTTCAGCTCTGTTATTTGTTACCTTGCCTAAGCTCCACTCATAACTGAGAATGTGTTCCCCGTTTTCATTAAGTATTAGACCCCCTGCTCCAGCTGTGCCTGGGTTTGATTTGGAGGCCCCATCGAAGAAAAGAGAATGGCAATTGTTTCTTTGTATCCAACTTTTAAATTCTTGCTCTTGAAGTCTAACTTCCCAAGGTCTGTCCTGCTTCTTGTTCGGTGTGTCCTTCTTGAAACTTCCCTGGATGTGATGTTGCCTTTCCAAAATATAACTGATTATGGTTCGTTCCTCCACTGTGAAGTCTAATGCTTTGATTTTCCCTGTGGTGTTGATTGCAATTTCTTCCTGGGCAAGGCTTTTGGCTTTTGGCAAGTTGTTCGAACATTGGGACTTTTATCTTGAAAGATTTTTTTATTTATTGCTAGCCAGATTCGCCACAGCAAAGGATGGGGGAGATTGTCCCAAACTCTTTTCACCAAACTGCTTCTTTTTTCTTTCCAGGGGCAGCTTTTCTTCCAGATGTAAATTGTCTCAGCTATGCTATGCTGAGGATTCCAAGTTAGGTTGCTGAGAGAGGACAGCTTTCTCCAACATTCCCTGACAAAGGGACACTCTATAAACAAGTGATGCATTGTTTATTCAGCGTTGCAACAATTGGGGCACCTTGAAGGGCCGTTGATTCCTCTTTTGATTAAGTTCTCTGCTGTAAGAGTTCTTCCCTTTAGAAGGAGCCATATGAGGAATTTAATCTTTGGAAGGGTTTATGTGCGCCAAACAATTTTCCAATGATTCCACAAGGGCATCTGGAAGGTGCTATTGCAGATGTATTGATGGCTTGATTTTATAGTATAGATAGATCCTGAAGGATCCCAACGGAAGCCGTCCACTCCCTCTTTTTTAATAGGGGCCTTGTTATGAAGATGCATCTTAAGGGAGCTGAGGTTGGCTTCTAAAGCTGTGGGAATCTCTGGAAAAGACCAACCCGACCAAGCATGGGAGCGAGGGTCCCAATTGGAGATTTGATCCAGATTATGGAGGCCTCTACTGTTGAGATAGTTGATGATTGGGACGACTTCCTAGTGCATGTTCAAGGGAGGGAGTCCCGTGATTTTATCTAATCCAAAATTGATGTTGTTCCCCCCCCCCTGGAACCTTCGAAGTATTTTGCTTAAGGATATGGAGAGTTTTCTTGCATAGCCGCCAGATTTTGGAGGAATCTCTATTAGGCATGTTGGAATCAAGGAGATTTTGCCTGGGAAAGTTGAGGTATTTGATCTCCAGCACCTTTTTCCACCATGTTGTGGGTCCAGTTACTAACCTCCAAATCATTTTCACCCCAAAGGCTAAGTTGAGGATTTTTGGGGATCTGATTCCGAGACCCCCTCTATCTTGAGATTGAATAACATGTTTCCAGTTTACCAAGTTGAACCTACTCTTGTCCTTCTTTCCCCCTTGCCAGAGAAAATGGCGAAGTGCGATTTCCAATTTATGATGGAAAATGGCAGGTGCCTGATATAGAGTGAAGCGGTAAAGAGGAAGAGAAGTGATACCGGATTTTAGGAGGATGAGTCTGCCTGCCGGATTAAGCCAAATTGTCCCCCATTGTTGTACTTTTCTTTTTACTTTGTCGATGATCTCGTTCCAAGTCTCCGCCTTCAGAGGTCCCAGACTCACTAGCATGCCCAAGTAGGAGAAGTGATTTCATTCCAATTTATATGTGACACCAAAGATGCTAGCTATGTTGTGAACCGTTTGATTTGTTATATTCCATCCATAAACACAACTTTTATGAAAATTTACTGCCCCTCCTGAGTACCCCATATATTGATCCAGCAGATTCTTAAATCGCCTTGCGATAGTTGTCTATGCGCCCCCAATCAATAGTGTGTCGTTTGCGAACTAAGAATGGCTAATGTTTTTGACTCCATTTCCATATTTGATTCCGGTTATAAGACCCACTCTTCTGTTGTGGTCCAAGGCTTGGCTGAAAGATTCTGCCATGAGAATGAAAAGGTAAGGGGAGAGAGGGCAACCTTGTCTGAGGCCCCTGGTAGATTGAAAGGCTTCACCAGGATGACCATTGATCAGGGGGGAGATCCATGATCCAGAAATACAGGCAACGATAGTGTTAATGAAGGAAGAATCGAAGCCCATCTTTGTTAAAACAACGAATAAGAAAGAGTGTCTTACTCTGTCAAAGGTGTTGGCTAAATCAAGCTTTAACACAAATCCTTTCTCTTGCCTGGATAGGCTCGAGTGAATGGCTTTTTGAACTAGAAGGATAGAGTCATGGATATGTCTATTTGATATAAATCCACCTTGGTTTTCAGATATCAGAGAGGGGAGAAAAGGCTTGAGTCTCATAGCTAAGATTTTGGTCAAAATTTTGTAAGAAGAGTTGCAGAGGGATATGGGCCGAAATCTAGAGAAGGAGGTGGGCCGATTCTCTTTAGGAATGAGAGAGAGGAAAGTGGAGTTGGTGAATCCTCCCAGCTTTCCTTTTCTTTGCACCCATCTGAACATCTTTGCTAGATCTTTCTTAATCAAGCTCCAAAATTCCCTATAGAAGCAGATGGGAAATCCGTCAGGCCCAGGTGCCTTGTCTGGTTGCAGAGTCCAGATTGTTCTTTTGATTTCCTCTTCGTCGATTTCACTATTTAGCGTATCATTCAGCTCCTTGGTGACGCCCTTGGGCAAGTACTGAAGAAAATCAAAGTAATCTTTTGCCCCTTGGAGTTCAGTGAGAAGATCCCTATAATGTTTGGAGGCAACCTTCTTTATGTACTCTTGAGTGCTGTACCTGTTTCCTTTGTTATCTATGATTGTATTTACATTATTTCTGAACTTTCAGGCAGTGGCCTGTTTATGGAAATAAGTTGTGTTTTTGTCTCCCCCTTGTAACCATAATTGCGTATTCTGACTTTCACATTAATTTCTCCTACCTTCTAATTTCTTCCTCTCCGTTGACATGCGTTAGCTGCTCATGCAGAGCGTTCTCCTGTTCTTTATATTGCTGGGATAGACCACGCTCCTCTATCTTGGTTTTCACATCTTCTAAATCTTTTTTAACTTTCTTTTTTGTCTCCTCTGGTTCCTGATAGCTATCTCTGGCCCAATCTTTGAGTGCCCTCTTGACGTTCTTTATTTTAGTCTCCCATATGAAACTTGGCGACCCCTCCACATGCTGTCTCCAAACAACCTCGACAATCGCTCTAACTGTAGAAATTCGGGTCCATAAAGGGATAAATTTAAAGGGAATCAGACCAAGAGGGTGATGTGTCTCCAGAATTAAGGAGATAGGATAGTGATCGGAGGCAGAAGTGCTGAGGATGTTGGTATATCCAATAGAAAAGGTAGTGAGGAAAGATATATTAACCAGAAATCTGTCAAGGCGTTCCATAATGTTGCCATTTCCTATTCTTCGGTTGCTCCAAGTATATCTGCGGTTTTTTGGAATTATGTCCACTAATTCATTCTCCTGTATAATTGCTTCTAGAAGGTATCTGAAAGGATCACGAGTAAAATTTCCTCCTCTTTTTTCATTAGCATGCAGAATCAGATTAAAGTCTCCAGCGACTATAAGATTTGTGGTGCTTTCGCCTTCAATGCTTTCCTTCAATTTGTCCCAACAAATTTCCTTTTCTTTGTAGTGATTGGGTACATATACATTGTATATGACTACATTTCTATCCCCTGTTTTTCTTTCAGGATTGGTTCTGATCCAATTTTGGATGATAATGGCGGAGTTGCAAATCCATCTATGGTTGTCCCAAATGGTGACTATCCCTCCAGAGGCTCCTCTGGAGCCGCTAATAGTTCCTAAGTACTGCTTCTGATGATCTATGATTTTTTTCATTTCTTGCTGATCTTGTTTTGTCTCTTGAATCAACATTATTTTAGGTTTCTCATTGTGAAGAAGATCTCTAAGGGTTGCTATTTTAGAGGGGTGCCCCAGTCCCCTACTCTTCCATGAAAGAATTTTCATCATGATGCATTGGGTGTGCGGAGAGGTGCTCACCTCTCTTGATCTTTCCTTATCGCCTCTTTCTCGTGGTGTCCAATGATGAAGGATTCCATTAGAGTTTGAAAGCCCATAGCAATATCCTTCTGGGCATTCTCATCTCTGTGTTGCTTGGCCGATTTTCTGTCGGGACCTGGTTTCTTATACGTGTCACTTGTAGCTCCATGTTCTTTTGAGGAACTTCTAGTTGTCCTTGTAAGGGGCGCCTCTAGGGAGGGCTGAGAAGAGGAGATCGGATGCTGAAGGGAATCGGAGGGCTCTGAAGCGGGATTCTCAGGAGTGGGATCCTCAATAGATAGGATAAGAAAGGGGTTGGAGGAGGAGGGGATTGGCGGATCTTGAGAGAGGCCAGAGGGGAAGGGAGGAGGGGAAGGGGGACGCTGGATGGAAGATCCAGGAATGTCAGAGTTTGGAGCAGGTTTGGGGGGGGGGACAGATTTCTTTTTTTTGACAGGCTCCCAATGTCCATCTTGCTCTTCATTATCAATGTTAACAATTTTAGTGCATCTATTCGCAAAATGCCCATATTCATGACACACCTTACACTTGAAAGGAATCTGCTCGTAATCCAACTGCTGAATGTGACTCCAATCGTCCACTTTTAACTTTATAGCTTTAGGTAGTCCTCTTCCTAGATCCACCTCAACACAGATCCTTGCACAGGCTTGCATGTTGTCCTTGGGTTCGCTTCTGTCGATGTATTTGCCAACCGCGTTCCCTATTGCCTTAACCGATTCGTCTCCCCAGCAATGTAGCGGAAGATGGGGAAGACGAACCCAAACTGGAACAGCATTGGGGATGTCCAGCTCCGGATCAAAATCAGGGGTCCATTTATTAAGATAAAGACCTCTAGAATCCATGAAGTAAGGCCCGTTTCTAAAGATTAGATCCTTGTCTGCTTTAGATTCAAAATTAAATGTGTAATAGCCTTTCCCACAAAATCTTATTGATATTCTCCCCGGGATCTTGTCAGACCAGTTGCTTTCTACCCATCTTTTCATAGTTCTCGGTGATGGCCATAACCCAGTAAATTGTCCAATGAGTCCTTTCTCAGCCAAGGAGAGTGCTGCCATGCGAGGGGGAGTTGGGGGAAGCTGGACTTCCTGAAGAATGTCAAGTTTCTTTACGAATTTCGAGATTGCAGGTCTGGGGAGCAGAGGAGGGAGATATTTTACCAGATCTGAGAAGGCTTTCTCAGGATCCTCTTGAGAAGAGTCTGGAGGGGCCATGGCTGAGGCCAAGGCCCAGATCGCTGCTGTGCTGGGCCGATCCGCAGGGCTCTGGCTGCGCGCGCTGCTCCCAATCGCCGCGCTGCTAGGTCAACGGCAAAGAGAAAACTAAGGTATGCCTTTTTATACTATCAATTAATCACAAGCGTTTAGTAAATTTTTCTTTGTTTTAACCTCATTATAATCTCTTAGTGAGAAACCATTAAGATACCTAATTTATTCAACAACTTTTTGTGTTATTTTATGATATTTACGACGAAAAATCAAACTAAATGAGTCCTCAACATTTTAGATCATGTATACCTTGATGTTTGTTTGTCTTCTTACTTAACTAAGATATAATTAAGTCTATGGGCTAAGACTTCATGGAGTGATTCATATTCATCTAAACCAATATTATTTTCTACTTGCTCACCAGTTAGTATACAAGTGGTCAAAGTCAAAAGCAAATCAACTCAACAATAAAGGCGTTGTTAGGACAAAAGAAAGCAAACAAAAAAATGGTGGTAGAGACAACATATATTTGGGATGATACAAGACAACCAAAAAACCCAAATTCCATCCCTTTTAATGGAGGGCATGATATCCTCACCAGGTAATTTAAAATGCTTCCCTTTTTTTTTTTAAAGCATATCATTCATTACCCTTAGGCATATATTTAGGAGAAATAAAACTATTTTCTATTATTATTATTTGGGTCTATATTAATATTATCAAATTTAATTATATACATAGACCCTCACCCCCACCCTCTCCTCCAAACTCACAAACACAACAATGCTTTTGATAGTCATCAAAACAAGCAGTAACCTTGTATCAAGAATTGGAAACATTTTTACCAAAGGGTGGTGATGAAATGCCATGGTTTCTTTGTAGGTATCTTAAATTGGTTATTTGAATATCTACGATACTATTTTTGGTTCACATAAGTACATCATTCTATCTAAAATATAAAAAAATAAAAAATCAACATAAAATAAACCATTATATTAACCCCAAAAAAACGTAAGTTTAGAGTGTATATATAGACTTTTAATAATTACAATTTATATATATTTGAAATGATGGAACTAGTTCTCTTAAAATTCAAAAAACTTGATTTGCATTTGTGAGACATGTATTGCTCTTTTAAATAATATTGAAGGCCTTTAATTGAATAATGAGCTAATGTGAGCATGGAGGTGCCATATAGTAGCCAAGAACAAAATTTAATGGCAACATATGCTAATATATGGCTAGTGTGACCATGGAGGTGCTATACACCAGTTTTGAACATAATGTGAGCATGGGAGGATCCATATAGTGACTGAAGGCTAGAGTGAGCATGGGAGGATCCATCTAGTAACTAAAGGCTAGAGTGAGCTTGGGAGGATCCATTAGTAACTGAAGGCTAGAGTGAGAATGGAGATATCATACATTAGTCGAAGACCAAGTACGAATAGGGGAAGTGGCATACATCAACATAAATTCAAAGTGAGTCACTAACACTTAAATTGACATCTTTTTAGCACCTGTGAAATATCTTTTTCTCATTTCTATCTCATCCTAATACCATTTTCATCCACAATGATGCACTTTTTATTAAGGTATAATTATCCTCTTAATGTGCCATTTCAATACTTATGCATTTTCAGGAGATTATCACCTTTTTGTGTTAATAATTTGTATATATGAAACAAGGCTACAGAGGTACCTTCGAAGCACATGTGCTACAACTCTCTCAATATTTGCTACAACTCTCTAGGAGTACACAAGTCTTACAACTCCTAGGTGTGAGTTGTTGCAACTCTTTATTCGAGTATAGTTGTTGTTGCACATGTTGCAATTTTGGGTTGTTGTCATCGTTGCTACAACTCTTCGTTGATGCAACTCTCACTTCTCTGTTGTTGCGACTCACACCACATGGTTGTTGTTGCAATTCACTTAGGATCATTGATGCAACTCTGAGGAAGGGTGTTGTAACTCTGCACCGGCTATAACAAAGCATTAGTTAACCGAACAATTGTTGTATATGGATCATCCAAGAAATCAAACAACCAATCTCCTCACACAAGAAAATGACAAAGGTGAATGGACACTCAAAAAAGAATGAATGAATCAATTTCCACTTGTCATACCATTGATTAAGTTAACATGTGTCTAATTTTACTACCTTTTGTAGAAAACAATGTAACTCGATGAAATAGTGTGATTCTCACACTTGCGCATTGATGTGTTTTATTAATTTAGATATGAATGTTATGTATAAAGACCCTTACTTTCCTTGAGCTAGGTGAACCTAGCTAGTAGCAAGCAAACGAACCAACATTTGTATTGATCTCTATGTGCAGTTACTTTCTCACAATACAAGCTCCATTTCATTCATGTCCAAGTAATGGTGTGTTGCACATTTAGTGCCTTACTGCTTTCATAAACTAGTGCCTCATTTAAGGAGGTTGTGTTGGAAATGTAACTAATATCGATCTTCATAATGTAATTCAAATGTACTATTGATGTATTTATTATAAGCATTATTATTATTTTATTTCTAGTCAAAGCATGTTCTTCATGCTTAACCCTTTATTCTTTGTCTTTTTATTTTATTTTATTTTTGCCAGGAGCGGTTTCACAGTCACACAAGTTAATTTTGTTTTAAAACGAAATTCTTATTCCATTTTTGTTTGTATTTATATTTACAACAACAATCAATAATGAACTTTAAAGTCTTGTTTGTTTTAGGTACTCTTCTGTTTGTTTCTGTACTACTTCACATCTTAGAGCAGCATCTGAAATTCTCTGGAAATTTAGTTTACTAATATATAGTTCCATCGTTTTTCTAGGTTGGAAAAATTCCTTAGTCTTATTGGATTCTCATGAACAAGGCATACTCGTTTAATAAAACCATCATTACTTGTTATTATATTTCTCTCTAGTTTGTTGTGATATAAGTCATGGAAACATAAAATTTCCTAGAGAATTATGTTTTTTTCATTGATAAGCCTTTTTCCTAAGTCATACTAAATACTGTTATCAATAATTATATATATATATTTTTTATAAACACCTCTATTAAGTCCTTATTTGTCTGGACTTCGTCATTATCTATTTGTTAAATTTTGTTCTTCCTTAAATGGATCTTATAAAGGATAATATTTTTCCTACAAGCTCTGGTTATTGTGTATATTTATAAAATTACTGGTTATTCAATATATTGATCCAATTCATATCTATATGGTTCCAACTCGAAGGATTTTCTATTGCTTTATGTCGATGACTGGAAACATAATTATTTTTGCATCGCTTTCAACTCTGATTATTTTTCTTCTTATCCTAGGACGATTTTGCTTGTTAAACATCTACATATTAAATTGCTATAAAGTTTTCTCTTAGCAGACATAATCATTAAAGTATGCTTGGATAGTTAATAACCTTCTCTTATCAATACATGTTTAGTGTGAAACAATATTCTCGCTACAGTTGCACTGTTATTTCTTTTAAAAGTTGGTAATGAAACATACAGTTGAGAAGCACTCATCCTTAAAGTGAATTGGTTAATGCAAATGTTTTATGACAACTAAGGACGTCTGAGTGCTTAGTATATTTATAATAATTAACAATCACCAGAAAATAATAACAATAAAATAAAACATACAAATAAGTTTGACTAATGAAACTAGTTCCATCCCATTTCAATAAGTTGTCTTTTTCATCATATAATACCAAAAACTTAATCTTGGCCTCCTCATACGTTAATTTTCTTGGGTTAGGCTTTGAAATCGGATGAGTGGTTGGTGAAGCATTTTTAATGCTCTAAACACTAATCAAGCCATTCTTTTAAAAATTAATGACGAGTTATAAGTGCCACATTATAGATTGACATATGGAAATTATGTTTTGTGTAGTAATATCTTGGTTAATAAATTTAATATTTACATCAATCGTATAGAAATTTTAGATAATGATATGTATTAAAGGGAAGTCAATAATTAAATGTTCATTTCAAAAGGATTTTTACATGCGTACATGAAAAATTATGAGTATATTTAAAAAAACAAAAAACAAACAAAAGAAACAAACAAAAACAAAAACAAAAAACAAAAAAACAAAAACAAAAACAACAACTATTAAATTAAATTGTTTTGAAAATTTTAATAATAACTTGAATTAAATTATAGTTTTCATAAATATAATTATTGATATAAAGATATATTACAATTTGGATATAATAATTTTAATGTGTTTTCATGATAATTTAGCAATTTATTTAATTATTTATGTATGAGTGAGTGAAGTGGAGTGGTCACTAGTCATAAGTTATGACCACTTAATAGTATCCTTGGGTTTTCTTTGAGAGAGGTTGTGATTTTTCTTTTGGGATGAACCTTAGTGATAGCAGGGGATGTCACTATCTCTTTCTTTATAGGTGAGGCGTGGTAGGTGTTATAATCAATTTGATTCATCTCGATAGTTTCTATGTAGCTAAAACAAAATTTTCCCACCTTTGCAAATAGAAGACAACTTCCTTGGATTGGGAAGTATGATTTTGGTTGATTGGCATAAGTTCCTTTTTTAGAGTATTCTTGTTTATCTCTCAATTCAATGCTCGATATATTATCAACTGCATGATTAGATCCTTCAATGGTTAGGTCATGTGTCACATCACCTCTAACTAGTTGAGACACTAAAATCATCACTTACTAGTTGGTGTAACAAGGATATTATCTATAATCAATTAATGTGGTGATGTTTCAAGGAGTTCCTTGACTGGCTGAACTCATAGGAACTATTCCTTAAAACACTACATCTTGACACACAATCACTTGATTTGTACGGTATCTAGTTATTTATTTATTTACAACTACTACTAAAGATGTTTTAAGTTTTAGCACTTTTGACATCAAAATCATTCATTTTTTCAAGTTCACCATTTGAAATTCTTCTTCGAAATTGTCCACCTCTTTTGATTCTTTGAAATAATTTGTATGCTCTTTTCTTCTACGATAATATTATTGCAACATCTATGACAATGAACTTTAACATATGCAAAGATGATCATACAAATCACTTTTTACTACACATTATCCCTGACATTGTCACTTATAGGGTCATGTAGACGTAGTTTGAAATTAACTACTAAAATTGGAAGCTACAGGAGTACTGTGTGTGAATGACTTTACTTGGTTGAATGCATCATACATTAATTGTACCATGAGATGAATATTGATTGTGATTGGCCTGCTTCTTGTTTTGTTGTTTCTTAATACATAAATAATTGTGGGTTGCAAAGATCACCAGCTATAGTCCTTTAGTTTATAATGGAATCCATGGTATAGATACCTTGGGAAATTCTAGCCTACCCTCTAGAAAGTAAATCAATTCGGATATTCCCTTACTAAAGAGTCATTATTTCTTGGAATAACCCATATTCAGACTCCAATTCAAACTAAAACGGTAGATAACTATGACGTCAACCAATGTGAGCTTAGATAGGAGGGATTGCGTACCTACTATTAATTTCCTTGAGAAAATGGCCAACAAGAATGAAGAAAATGGGGATCAAACTTTTGTGGACTTGCATTATGAACATAGTATGAAGGATGATCATAACAAAGACAATTGTTGGACATTACAGCTCAAGCTCATGTTCAAAGGAACTATACTAGAAAGACATTCTTGAATATTCAAGAGTTTAAGGGAATGAAAATGAGAAGCATTAAATTTTATGACAATGTTTCATGAGGGCCTAATAGAACTAATTAGGTAAAAATAATAATAATAATAAATAAATAAACAAATTTTGTTGAGAAAATTACTAAATCCAAAACATGAAGACGATTTTGTTGATTGATTTTAATTCATTAGCGAAAATTTGCTTAATTTAAAAAAAATCATAGATCCATGTTACCAGAAGGTTAGCAAGAGTTTCATGAAGGGTTCCTAGGATATGTGTTGTCATTTTTCCTTTATGTTCTAAGGACTTCGGGACGAAGTCCATTGTTAAGAGGGGGTGTATGTAGTGCCCACTCTAGTTTCCTGACCCTAATATGACATTATCTTAGATACTTTATACTTTGAGGACCTCAGGTTGAGGATCCGGACACATGACTCTATTATTAGTGATTGAGATATTCATGGTTGTGATGTTTATGTATGTTCTCCATTGATATTATGATGAAGATAGCATGAATGGTTATGCATGTTATCTATTGGTATTATGATGATTGTAACATTAAATGGTTAAGTTTGGTCTCTATTTGAATTTATGATAGTGAGGGCAGTGAAGGATATGTATGCTCTCTATTAAAAGCATGATGATGATAAAATTGATGGATAGGTATATTTCTATTGATGTTACGATGTTGATAGCTTAATGAATATGTATGTTTCCATTGATGTTTAATGATGATAGCCATGATGGATGTGTCCCCTATGTTACCTACTTTCATTAGTTCGGGCGTACAATGAGCAATGATGTGAATGACTAGGAGTTGTTAATGATGCTATTATGACAATGACTAACATTGAGAAACCTTGTTACTGATGATTATTAAGTATGGCAAGAACCCATCAGAGGCACTCGCATACGACGAGTTGATGACACATGGTTTGATTAAAATTCATATTATTTTATCTTTGAAATTCTAAGTCAATTTTGAAGCCTGTTAGATATGTTTATCTATATTCTGATAATATGTTAGTGGTTGCAGGCACAGATTAGTTGCTTGGCCGAATGACTCACATATGGGTGATGGGGTTGTATAAGTGGATGGAACTACATGGGAGGGGTGGGATAGTGTCCCTAATCTCACCCACTAGCACTCTCACCGTGACTTGGACTGGAAGGGTTGAAACACCTTCGCCTTGAAGATCACGATGCCATGAGGGCAGGTCCCAAAGTTGGGTCGCTCATGAGGATTTTACCG
>APFE030385959.1:46816-60519 GCA_000404065.3 Pinus taeda | reverse complement strand
ATTAATCCTAAACTAATTAAACCTAATTAAGAGAAGAGGAAGGTGAATTAAAATAAGAATAAATTAAATTTAGAGAAATGTAGAGAACCTCCATGTGGCAACAACCAACATAAGAATATCCATCTAAGAAATAACTTGAGTATAATTAGGGAGTAGATAGGGGGATCAAATCTTGACTGATGAATTGACTGTAGTAATGAACACAAATTAAGGAATAAAAAGGGGGATAAAGAGACAATTAGGAGAACAAATAGGAATCTTGTTGAGGTGAGGAAAATATTAGTTTTAAATAAAAAAATTAAGTAAATAATTTCGGGAGACCCTTGATGAGAGAGTGACACATGGGTGGGTGAATAATCAAGCTATTGAATTATAAAAAAATAATTAATTATGAATGACATGCCAAGTGTCACCTATGAGGACTCCTATAAAAGAAGGGGCAAGCCATGGGAGAAGGGACTTTTTGGGAACCCTATTGTTGGATGGATGAGACAATGTCAGAGTAGTGATTACGATCCTATAGTGAGTTTGGTGAGGTAGAGGATTTTATAGAGGGGACTCTTGAGCCAAGGAGTGCTCTCCTCTACCAGCTATTGCATTCCTCCATTGTACAACCCCATTGCAGCTCGGGGGTCCGCGAGGAAGAAGAGTGCCCAAGGAGTAGGCTGGGAGGTTAACCGGTGGGTCATCGTATTCAGATCAAGTATGTCGTCATTCATTCACGGAGGTGACCGGCAACAAGGGAATACCAGCAACAACAAAGCAAGCAGAGTCTCTTATTCTGGTGAACAGTACATATGTGTTGCAATACTATTTTAGTCTTAGTTAAATGTATGTAAATATTATGATATGTTCCTGAAATGAATTCCCAATGTGTTTCTCTTCTGGTTGTATTTTGTTGTGATTTTAAAAAATAAAAATAAAAATGTATATAGTTTGGATGTGGTTCTTTACAGTCAATCTTTTTTGAAGCAACCTTAGGATCATGTTTCCCATCCTTATCCTTTTTCTTCAAAGGATAGTGGGATGCATAATGGCCCATCTCGCGACAACTAAAACATTTCACCTTCGAAATGTCCTTCTTTTGCTTCGGCTTATGTTGTCCCTTCGATGCTAGAGATTCATTTTCCTCCTCTTCCTTCGTCTTTGTGCCACTTCCACTGTTGCCATTGAGGTTGACCTTCACTATGTCCCTCCTTAACTCCTCCTGTTGAAGATTTTCCCATATCTCCTCCCATAAAGGTAGTCTTTCCCTACCCAATATACTTTGTACAAAGACTTACCATTCATCCAAGACTCCATTCAGGGCTATCCGAACCATCACGGTTGACTGAGGAGTGGACCCCACTGCATCAAGCTGGTATCTAGTGTTTTGAATACATTCAAGATAATGGTTCACCCCTTCTCCTTTCTGCATCAAAGTCCGCTGCAACTTCTACTCCAAATACATCTTTCGTTGTTCAGAAGAGCCTTCATACAGAGAAGACAAGGCTTCCCACATCTCCTGGGTTGTATCCTTTTCCTGCAAGTGTGAGACCACGTGATCTTGAAATCCATAAAAAATGAGCCTCTTTGCCTTCCCCTGCTTGGCCTTGTACTTCTTCCTTTGATCATTGTCAGCAGGAACAACTACAACACTTTTGATGTCGGCCTTGAGATCGTACTCCTCCAGAACATCTAAGATTATGGTTTTCCATATGAAATAGTTGGAAGCTCCTTCCAACCTATCCTGATCTCTGAGCCCATGCGATTCCATCTCACCCAACTGTCAAATTGACTCCTCTAGTCACTTCTTAGCACGACTGCCCAACAAGTGAGAAATTCAAACTTTCTGACGGAAAGTTCTCTCAGGAGAAAATTCCCCTTCTATGTGTCTTCGTTCTTTTCTAGCGGATTTCTGCCCCAGCATAAAATATGCCCTTCTAGCACTGTGCTGAGGCTCTGCGTCACTCCCTCTACCTCTGCAAGCTCATGATTAGGAAATCATACCTCTCTAGCAACTCACTCGGAGAGAGATTTCCTCGAATCTGCTTCCTGGCAAGGACTCCGCAATCCCTTCAAGGGGATTCAAATTGTTGCTAAGTGCAGCTTTCGACCTCACTACTCAACACTAGATCTGCTCTTTCCTGTTTCAAGATCGACGTTGTGATACCATGTGAAAATTCCTAATCCTCTAGGAACCCCTACTGCAACAAATCTAAATCTACTTCACCTACTTGATTTTTAAATTACATTCATCAAGTTATTCTTCTGAATACTGAAACAAATTACTTTTGCAGCCTACACTAATTAAATATTTGATCTCATGAAACATAAAATTGAGCAAAGAACAAGATACATAGGACACACTTATTTTGGACACAACAGTCCTCGGGAAAACCCAATGCGGCAAAAATCGGTGCAACAACTCTGAGGGTTTATTATTATGCACGATAAATATCTGAATACATATCTAGGATGCTCATCTAACAATCATTTACAGAGAAAATATTGGCAGAAAATCTGAGTGAGTTTTACCTCACTTCACCCGACAGAATTTCGGCTGATCCGACACAAGACTGGCTAACCCCGACTATTTATGTGTTGGCTTTACGTAAGCCCTGTGTCACCTTCTCTGCCCTCTACGTCAAATCTCCTGGTTGTTCTAGCAGTTCCCGGCATTTCCCAGTAGTTTCAGCTATTCCAGAAGTTCTGGTTTCTGCGTCATCTCTCCCGACTACTATGTCACCTCTGCGTCATCTCTCTTGGTAATTCTAGATTATGCATGACATGCAACTTTTCTACGTCAGCTCTCCTGGCTACTGTGCTACCTCTTTGTAAGCTCTCTACGCCTCTCGGTCAATGTTTTATGGAAAGTCCTTCTCCCAAATTCTCACTACCCCTCTGCTGGAAGATCTCCCCTATCAATTTTCCTCTTAAGAACTTCTCACCTCAGAAAATTGATTTCCTCAATCTCCCTGTGTGTGTTTCCAAATGAACCCCAAGCCTCCATTTTATATTTTTCTTGTTGAGTCTTCAACGATCAAGATTAAGTCTCTAATCAATGGTTAAGATTAAAACATGACTTTATCCGCCTTCTAGATCATTCTCTCCCATATTTTGATTAATACCCATTAATATTTTAAGTTCCCTAATTTTAAACTTAGGAACTCCATTAAAAGTATTAATTATTTCAATATAATACAATTCGGGTGGAATTTCACCAAACGGTTTTTGGGTTCTTTAGAACTCATGTGCCTTAGCCTCTCCACCAATTTTCAAGGCTAGGGCACTTTTGATGCTACCAAAAACTAACAAAAATGTCATCCACAAGACTAAGTAAACCCTCCTTGGTCAAGTCATCCTAAAGAGGCAGTCAACTCGACCCTTTGAACAACTATAAATATGAGTCAACTAGCAATTAATTCACTCATCCAAACACATCAATTTATGTGTAAGTAAAGGAAGAAAATTAGTGAAAGTCATAGTTGGGGGAGAGAGAGAGAGAGAGAGGTCAAAGGGGAGAGAAATTCAAGTTTTTTTCCCTAATTTTGTCCACACGTGTGAGATTTTCTAAGGTTTTCTGAGGCTATTACAGGGTTGAAATTCAACCTTCATTGTAGGACCTAATTTTTTTGCAGTTTGACCAGAATTTCAGAGGTTTGACCAACATTGAGTTTGTTGACTTTGACTTGGAGGAGGTTTGATTTGGGTTTTATGGCAGTCTTGGTCTTGGTCCTAGTTCTTGGATATCTCACTTTGATACGATTCTATAAGAAAAGGATTTCTTGGGTTCCCCCTTGGGGGTTTTGCCTTGACTTGGAGCCTAATTTCTTGTGTCCTTTGTCTCTTTGTGATCTTCATGTTTTGTACTTTTTTGGTAATTTCTTGATGAAGATAACATAAATTGAATAAGAAGCCAATAAACATTCACAAGTAATTGTCAAGTTAAGAGGAATCAATCCTAATCTATTAGCGTTTTGGTTTCTCAACATGGTATCAGATCTAAGGTGAAAGGGAGGCAATTTTAAGATCACATCTTATTGGCATACTTGAAGATATCCTTGCAACAATTATATCTCTTTCTATAAAAGGAACAAGACAAAGACTTGAAGATCATCTTTGTAGCAACCATCACTCACTTCTTAGGACATCACTATAGTAGTCATCACTCAAGGAAATCCTTGGAAGCCAAATAAATATTCTTAATAAGTTCTCCTCCTTTTGCAAGTAAGTACTCCTCTATACTCTAAATCCAAGTTTGAGACTGTGGTCCAGAGCATTTGTCTAAGAGATCTAAAACACTTATAATCTAAATTCGAAATTACTTTAAGAAGGTTTGTAAAAATGACAATTAGGTTGAGTCCTAGAGGAGTTAAGGCCGAGACTACTATTATCAAAGACAAATATGTCTCTCTGAGACCAAGACAATGAAAGTCTATTTCATGCAAAATTTTGAAACTTGTTTATCTGAAATATATATATATATGCAAAGAGGTGCACTCCTGAAAGATATCGAAGATTTGATTTGAAGTTCAGTAATATACATCTTAGACTATTCGCTCAAACAAAAGGAGAAGACCGTTATATATCTATAAAGTATAATATTTTCTTACTGAGGATAAAGTTATTCAACAAAATCTACTATTCATGGCAACCAAACTTTCTATAACACCGTGGCATTTGAATCTTCTATGTGGCATCCAAGTTCACAACATGATTTACTTTTCTAAAGCACTTCATATCCAAGACATAGAAGGACTATTAAGGATGAAAAACAAAAAATATAATTAATCTATGCTCAATTAGGAAGGTCAATTCCTATTATCTGAAGATACATGAGGCGCCCTAAATGGAGTACGATGTGAATTTAGTTCCATACATACATAATCTGAGATATATTGTTTTTGAGGACGATACTTTGTGACATAACCTATATTGATTCGAATTTTGTAACATACTTTCAAGGAGGTCTGAAGCTTATACTTATTTATGATATGAATTTTTATCATCATCCATTATTTGGAGATTGAGCTCAGGTAAATGTTTGCTCAGTCTTGTTTCTTATGATATGCAAGAACTATATGGAGAAGCATCTATTCACCTCTAAGTTGACTATAATTGGAACACATCAACACACATGCTTCTGAGAGACCCTAGCTTACTATGAAGAATCAAGCTTACTATGACCCCATACCTATGAAATCCAAGACATCTAGATCGACAATACTTGTCCAAGATTCATCCAAGGCATCCAAATTGTCTAAAATTTAAATAGTTTGATTAAGTATCAAATTTCAAATATTAGAAGAAGGGTTTTTATAGAACTCTTTGAACAATGAAGAGCAAAGTATGTAATATTCTATGGAATACATCCAAACTCTTGTGGACACCAATCTCTAAAATACATCTCTGTGTGTCTCTGAGACAAGTAAGAATTCGATCTATTTTTCTAAGACATCAAAAAGGTTACATCTTCCAAAATTCATTGTGGAAACACTTACTATAGCAACATATCTTCTTGTAACATATGATCTTATTATGACAAGCATACCTTTGGGTTATCTAAGTGGATGTGGTGTTAGGCAGATAAATTCATCTTGCTGATGAGAGTGATCTCCCTAGATCCTAAAGGAAACTAGAAACAAATAGACAATTTAATAGATATTTTCCTAAGCTTATTTCGTTGGAATTGTAAATACAAGAGTAGGAGAATAAGCCTCTTACCTATTTGTGAAATGCTTGATGAAGATCACTGTTCCATCCTGATGCAACTTCTCAATGCTCAAAAAGACCTGCACTCACAAACATAAGAAATATCAAAGGAATATGCAACATGGCAATTCAAACAAGCTTAATCTAATGATAAAGGAGATTAGAAATTGAAATTATCTTAATGAATATCAAAAGAGACATAAATCATTCATCATTTCAGTAAGACAATATGTTGGAAAAAATGATTCATTTGTCTTAAGTCAAGGATAAAGAAGAACCTTACAACCTCTACCTTAATGTCATGAGGTTACTCCCAAATGCCTCTAACCCTCTCTTTAGATGATAATCCTTCCAATCTAAATCCAATAGAATAAGTGTATCTTTTCTGAACCCCCTCATCCCTCTAGCCTATAGTCAATTTATAGGCCAAGAAGAAGAAGATTCAGATCCAAAAGAGAAGGATGAGATCGTATAATTGGGGAATTAGGGTTCCTTGATGAGAGAGAATTAGCTCCATGATCTGAGGGGTATGGCTCGAATAGATATGACCCAGAAGCTTTCAGTTGGGACATATTCGTCCAACAATGCTTCTGGAATTCACTTTTTTATTTTTACTTTTCTTTGAGTTGAGTACGCGGTCTATAGTGGAAGACAAAGCGCAGTTATGCATTGGTTTCAAGGAGAGAAATTGCAAATGCACAAAAACTGACTAGGGAAAGTGTGCAGATCATATAAAACAAGTTATAAAGCCATTTTACCCAAAATTCACATCTTCTTCAAGGATTTTTTATTGTTTGATCTCTAAGGGAGTGTAATGGGACATGCTTATGCATGGTGAGAGATCAATTTTAACAGTCAACTGTCATGGTCACAAAATGACGTGTAACACTTGGTATCTAAAAGAATTGAATTATGACATATTGTGACTAGGTATTACTCTCCATTGAAGATTTGAATCCCTCTACGATGGTTCATATCAAAGTATGTAGATAGATAGTAAAAACATGATAACAACATCTCTAACACATGGAACAACGAAGGATTGTGATGTGAACATATATAAGGGTTATTCTTGTGGCACGAGTATGAGAAACAAGTATGTTACCAAGATTCCCTTACAAGTATGTTACCAAGATTACCAAGATAAAAGAAGGATGATTTACATTAATGAAGTTGACTTATCTATGAAGTTTGAAAGCAGCCAAAACAAAGCAAGCAACCTAAATAGTTTTTTGTAGTTTTTCAGTTGAGGGATTGAAGCACCTTTGTTAAAGAAAGTGATAGTTTAAGAAAAGTCATATGAATTGATCGTTGTAAGGATGAATAAAGTAAGGATTGAAAAAGGTACGTAAGAAATTTTGTTAATTTGCAATCAATGTTAATTAAAGTACATGTAATGCCAAGATAATGATCTCTTGTAAGATAGCAATGTATTTTAAAAAGGCATGTGTAGAGATCATTGACATGTTAACATTTATAATATCTCTTTGCATATGTAGACTAGGTTTTATGATCAAGGAATGAAATCTCAAGAATATAAAGCATGTAAATAACATCATTATGGTTTTGTAACTAACTCAATAATATGCTTATAGAATTTGCATTTCCTAAAATGGCAGATCTTGAAGACTTTGAAGAAATTAGAGTTTGTAAACCCCAACAAAGATTTGAGTTAGAAAACCATAGGAACATAAACCATAACTAATCGTTTCTGCTATAAAAAGAAGAACCTACCTCTTGAGAATGACA
The DNA here is from genome assembly GCA_000404065.3 of Pinus taeda. NCBI lineage: Eukaryota > Viridiplantae > Streptophyta > Pinopsida > Pinales > Pinaceae > Pinus > Pinus taeda. The sequence continues at coordinate 53,076 of APFE030385959.1, read as the reverse complement.
TGAATGACATCATGCTAATACAAGGTTGATGAAAAGATCCAAGATTAAGAGGGAGCTGACTCTCCTCGAAGAGATAAGTATTATACACCTCCTTTATTTAATTATTACTAGTGTTATTTTATCTTTGTACTTTTCATTTTGTTCTTTTGTAGTTTTCTAATAAAGGTTTCATGTCAAGGAAGAATTAGAAGAACATGGAAAAGCATGAAGATTAAGGAGGAGGAGGAACAAGTCTATTAGATGGAAACACAAAAGAAGAAGTTCACATACCTTAGTCGGAAAGAGGTAGCTCTGATTGGTTCGATTCAGGAACACGTTTATTGAGTTGACATTACTAGTGCTGACAGAGATATTATAAATAATTGGGACTTGATATGATTTCTTGGAAGAGCGTGAGCTATAATTCTGTCACAATACGAAGAAAGATGTGAATGCTTGTGAAAATAATTTATGAAGAAGTTTGGCTCCATAATGAATTTGATGAACTCTTTGATAACACGTTGGATTCGATATGAATATTGTCAAAAAACTAAGAAGGTTGAAGTTCGTTATGACATGATGCAAATAGAAGTTGAGAAGCTACAAAAAAATCTTCATGAAATAACAGGTAGTCAATGCATTGATGAATACTTTTGGGATAAGCTTAGGTTTGTGGATGTCTCCTCCCTGGTTGAAGAGGGAGTGATGGTGGATATTGTATTCTCCTTGTGTCATGTACTATTTCCAAGACTAATCGTCGTAAGCCTAGTAAAGATACGAAGGAAAATGGTGGATTGGATAAGCATCTGGGCCTAATATTCTTTGAGGATTTGTATCCAAGTTAAGAATAGTCTTGAGGACTGATATTCTTTTAGGATGTGTATCTAAGAAAAGGATAGTCTTATGATGACATACCTAGTGAACATCCGGATGGGGTATGTGCTTAGAGACGCAGTGGTGTCCAAATTTGTGCATCCCAACATTGTGTTGTAATCTAGTGGAGAGATAGACCTTGTTAGTTAGGTCCAAGCTACTTTTGATAGTGTTGGATATGTTGATGCTTATCAATCTAAATCCCTTCTTATGAGAATATTTCAACTTGAGAGTATCTTGTTGTGTTATTATGAATACTTCCCTACTTAAGAGGAAGTATTGGAAATATAACTAGTGTTAGTATTCATAACGTAATTCAAATGTATTATTGATGTATTTATTATATTCATTTATTATAATAATTATTATTATTTTATTTCTAGTCAAAGCATGTTCTTCATGCTTATAGGGTCAATTGAGTCAAAGAAATGTAATTGAGTCAAAGTCCCATTTTGACTTCTTGTAAGAAAAGGGAAATTATTTTTGTCAAGATGTCATCCACAAGACCAAGTCAGCCTAAAAGGAAATTATTCAACCTCCTGGAAAACTATAAATGTGAGTCAACTCGACCACTTGAGGGTCAATTAATTCACTCATCCATACACATCAATCTCTATGCAAGAAAAGGAAGGAAATTAGTGAAAGTCAAAGGGGGAAGAGAGAGAGAGTGAAGTCAAAGGAGAAAGAACTCCAAGTTTTTTGCCCTAATTATGTCCACACGCATGATATTTTCTGAGGTTTTCTAAGGCTATTATAGAGCCAAAATTTGGCTTTCATTGCAGGACTGAATTTTTCTATAATTTGACCATAATTTCATAGGTTTGACCAATGTTGAGTTTGTTGAATTTGACTTGCTGGAGAAGACTTGGAGGAGCAATGACTTGGGGTCTTTGTGACAGTATTGGTTTGTGACTTGGACCTTGGATATATCACTTTGATATGATTCTATATGAGGATTATTTCTTGGGTTTCCCCCTTGAGTGTTTTTCCCTTGCTTGGAGCCTAATTTCTTGTGTCCTTTGTCTCTTTGTGATCTTCATGTTTTGTACTTTTTTGGTAATTGCTTGATGAAGAGAATATAAATTGAATAAGAAGCCAACAAACATTCACAAGTAATTATCAAGAGAAATCAATCCTAATTTATAACATCTTGGTTTCTCAACAAGTAGGGCTCCCTCCTTAGCCAAGTATCGTATGTACTTTATAACATAGTTGTAGTATCTTTTATATTTCTTTTCTTTTAGCATATATTCTATTTAATACTTAGCTATAACTCTATTATTGTCTTTGTTGTTGATCCAAAATTATGCAAGAATGTAACAAAATACAAATATACACATAAACACATAGGTGCAACAGAATTAAAACTTCATTTCATTAATATCAAAGCACTGAAATATGCTTACATACGTAAATGGAAATAAACTAGCTCAAGCTATGGTAGCTTATCTCTGAGAAGAGATGTGGCAAATGCATGCCTTTGAATTATGTTACAATGAGGCTTAAAGGCCTATTTATTATTTAGAAATAATGGAAAACTCTAAACATCCTAAAAGCTAATGTTAGGAGATGAAGCGCCAAAACTCTGGGCCCCGTTGGGGTAAATTGGTACATCAACTTCTCGGGGTCGTAACTTTGGCATACGATCTTTGTTTGATAGACATGTTAGCTCGTTAGAAATATCTATCCAAGGACTATAATTTTCGACTGCAAACATAAATAAAACATGTATATTCACTTGTTTTCCAAAAAAAACGTCGTTCAAGGCCTTAAAGCAACTCCAGAAGTTAAGGACCTCAAAACTTTCAAAAATAGTAAATTGTGCTACAATTAAGGAAACTAAAAAATTGAAAGAAATAATGGTGGCGGTCCAAGTGAAATAGGTAGATGGCCACCAACATCCACTTGGATCAGTCCTCCCCCTTAGGACGCAATGGTCCCTATTGCGTTGAGTGCCTCCATGAGATGGGGAAACTTTTGTTGACCTTGTCCCTGGTGAACCACTTGCCCTGGTGAAGGAGTTGGTCTACTTTGACAACTAGATATAATTGGATGCTCTGTTGTCGAGTGTTATTGATCTTTCTATCCATGATCCGATCAGTTGTGGTCTGTTCCATGAAGTCCGGGCTTAACTTTGTTGGTGTGAGTTGTTCTGTAATGTCAGATGTGTCCAACAATGGTGGAAAGTGTGGCCGAAGGCAGTCCAAATTGAATACTGGGTACAAAACAAGGAACAGTGCAATCCCGAGCTTAAAGGCATTGTCCCCTACAACTTTGGTGATGGTGTATGGCCCATATTGGAGTGGGTGAAGATTGCGGTGGGGCCCAGTGAGGCGTTCCTTCTGTGAATGTAGCCAAACTTTGTCACCCACCTAGAACTTGTGTGGCACCTGATGTTGATCATGTCGTTGCTTGTACTTAACATGGATCTATCCAATATGTCATGGAATTTCTCGCAGATGTGCTGAATGCACTCAATGAATTTGTTAGCCCTGTCAGCTTTGGATTGGACATGAGTTGAATATGCCTGAGTAGTTGCAAATGGTATTGCCACATCAATGGGACATAGTGGCTGGAATCCCAAACCCACCTAGAAGGGGTTGTGTCCAATTGAGTTGTGGAGATCTTTGTTGTAGTTGTGTTGGACATAAGGGAGGCTTTCATCCCATGTGTGTGAATGCTTCGAGTTGTACATGCGTAGAATGTGCATGATCATCCTGTTGACGACCTCTGTTTGGCCATTAGTTTGGGGGTGGAAAGTTGTGGACTTAGTGAGCTTGGTATCTAGCATTGACCAGAGACTTGACCAAAATGTACTTAGGAACCTATTATCCCGATCTGAGATAATGGATTGTGGAATCCCAAAGTGTACCCACACTCGTTCAAAGAAAATCTTAGTAGTGGCCTATGTTGTGATACTCTTCTTGCAGACCGTCATAATGGTCATCTCAGAGAATCTGTCAATGACCATGAAAACGTAGTCGTTTCCATGCTTAGTAGAAGGAAGGCCCAACATGTAATACATGGAGATGGATTCCCAAGGTCAATTAGGAGTACACAGAGGGTTATATAGGCCCTGCTTTTTAATGGTCGATTTGGCAATGACGCAGGCAGTGCAAGATCTGATGTACTTCCCAGCATCTTGTCAAAGGTTCAGCCAATAAAAATACTTTTACAGCACTTGCACTATTTTCTCTACATCGAAATGTCCAATAACTCGACTATGGTGCACCTCCCAAATCATCTTGGCATGCTCGCTTGAAGGAACACAAAGGTGTCCCAAGTGTCATAATGGTGCATCCTGGATGTGAAAAATTGGAACTTTCTTACCTTCTAAGAGTGTCTGGTATGTGTTGTCGGATTCTGGATTGCTCTTGTAAAGATGCGGCCACCCCGCAGTCTTGTGCCCACAAGAGTTGAGCAGAGTGGTCAACGCCATAACTAAAGGCCAATTGAGGCAGTTTGCAACATTGTTGGTGCTGCCCTTCTTGTACTTAATGTTCAAATGCAATTGTTGCAGGTATGTGGACCATTTATGATGGCTATCATTCTGAAACTTCCCTTGTGTCTGTATGAACTACAAGGGTTGACGAGTTGTGTGCATGACCATTTCCTTCCTCATAATGTAATCCCTCCATTGTCAGAAGGCTTGCACAATGGAATACATATTTTTGTCATAGGTGCGATACTTTCACTGTGTTTGAAAATGTCTCACTATGATATGCCACTGGATGCCCCTATTGAGTAAGAACTGCACCAATAACATAATCGTAGGCATCTATCCTGATATAAAATGGTTGTTATGGGCCTGGTAATGTGAGCACTGGTGCAGAGTAGAGGCGATGCTTCAACTCGACATTATGTTGGGATTTAGACCAAAAGAAATTTCCTTTCATTCCTCCCTTGGTGACTTGACTCAAAGCCCAAGTGATATGAGAGAACCCCAACACGAACTTGAGGTAGAAGTTGGCAAGACCCAGAAAGCTATGGAGCTTTGTTAGAGTGGTTGGGGATGGCCAATCTCGAATGACTTGTATCTTGGTTGGGTCCACTGCACACCTCACTCATTAATGATTGTTATACAATATTTTTTTGCACTCCCATTTTCATATCCTAAGTGTCACACTTTGTGTCGTTAATGTCACAAGTGTCGCAAAGTTACGAAAGTTGTCAAAAAAAATGTATTCACCATGAAACACATTCAGAAGCATCCCTGAAGGAAGAAGAAGACTTATCTTGAAGAAATTATGAAGAACTTGTGCAACACCTTGTTTTGGAAGCCCAACACTACTTTTAGCAAACAAACTCATGCTGGTAGCCTTTTGTCTAACTAGTGACTAGCGCTGGTAGAGCGCCTTTTGATAGGAAAATCTGTGTTGGCCCTCTTCAGGAAGTTTTTTCTAAAATGGAGGAGAATTTTCTCCTATTATAAGTCTCGAGAATAGCAATTTGGTTGTAGCTGAATGAGGATTAGAGTGAGACTTCCCATTCCTGGTTCTTGATCCTACTTTCATGGATCTTCCCCTTTAAATGTGGAAACTCTCCCTCCTTTTATGGATCCTCAACTACCTCTCCTTCCCTATAAATCAAACCCCTACCATCTACTTTTGGTTAGTTGTTGGTTGGTTATTGCACTTGGTTACCTTCCTATGCTGAAACTATGCCTAAATTTTGCCCATTTTGCTAAGGACAAAGGAGTGCTTCATGAGTGCTTGAAGGTCTTGGCTAGGACTTGGAAACTCATCCAAAGGAGGCTTCCAACATCAAGGATTAAGTGGTTGTATGCTTCCCTTACTTTCTATTAATAATACATTATGTGTTTTCTTTCCATAAGTGTGTAAATAATTACTCATTTAATGTGATAGTCTTTGATGTGTCACATACTTTATGTTAGAATGAATTATGCTATGTATGATTTTGTCATCTTTGTTTGATCTTCCTTGTAGGTATTCATCCACAATGGTGTAGAGAATATTGAACTCAGAAGCCAGAAGATTGAGGATGACATTAATGGGTGTTAGCATCATAGTGAGGTAGGTCATTTATCCTCTTTTGTATTTTCTGATATAAACTAGGAAAGTTTGCACATATTTGTCTAGTTTGTTGCTAGATCCTCCCATAGGACTAGAAGGATCATTTCTGTCAATAGAAAGCATTTCTTGCACAACAAAATGGTGACTCCGTTGTGGAGCTTGTAACCTTTCAAACCTCCTTTTTATGCTTGGCATTTTTTATTAGTTTGACCAACTGTTTAGTCAATTTAGTGTTATCTAAATTGCTAGTATTAATTGTCAACCTGGGGCTCGTAAACTGATGAAGTGAGGGTGTACTATATGTACTTAAGTAACTTTCTTAGAGCTTTTGTTGTTTAGGGGTGTTTCTTATGATTAACTTATCTTCCTAAAATG
>APFE030385959.1:10275-46796 GCA_000404065.3 Pinus taeda | reverse complement strand
ACTGATCCATGGTCTGTCTACTCATGATGTTGATTGCGACTCCTAAGTCAATCAAAGTATTTGGGATTTCAACCCCATTAATATGAGTTTTGACAATAGGACTTCCGGGATCCACATATTTTTGCATGGTAATCTTACCCATAATAATGTCTGCAATTTTTCCAACTAGATGTATCCTTTTGGTATCTCTGGTTTTCTTTCCTGTTTTTTTCAAACTCAACTCCTTTATTGTCTTTGCTAAGATGGGAATTTCCTTAATGGCTGTTAACAAAGGAATCTTGATACAGACATTTTTCAAGTCATCTAGAAAGTCATAGTTAGGCAACCAAATTTGTTTTTCCACCCCCTTGTCAATTTGTAACCTTTCAGGGAAAGGAGGTGAAGTTGAGGATGTAGGTTGCTCAACTATGGGAGTTTATTCTTTTCCTTTTTCTTGAATGCTTGGGTTTTGAAGGGATGCTTCAGAACCCTTATTGACTTTAAGAGATTCTTCCTCAGAAATGCTTGGTGGTTGAACACTTGTAGAAGGTTGATCTAGGATTCTACCTGATCTGAGTTGTACCTCATTGAGAGGAACAACCATATAGGTAGGGAATGGTTGACCTTCCATCACATAAGCATTTTGAGGATTCCTATTATTGGGGTTTGGCTGAGGCTGAGAAGGCAGTTGATTTGGCCTCTACTAAGATTGTAGCAAGAGTTGAGAATTTTGATTTTGTGGAGGAGGTTGTTGTTGGAATGGTAATGACAGTTGTTGACCTTGATTTGGAAGTTGGGGAGCTTGCTGATTCTGAAAGGATTGAGGATATTGATAGAATTGGGCAAATCTCCCATAAGGATTTTGCATTTGCATGCTTTGCAACCATGCTTGGAAAGGATTTTGTGGTTGTGACCATGGTTGTTGCCAAGGATTCCAATTTGGCGGGGGTTGGAAATTCATAGAGTTGTTAAACCCTTGATTTTTCTGCCCCTGCCAAGGTCTTCTTGCAACAAAACAAAGAGATTCAAGCGTGCTTGGATCTTCTTGAAAGACTGCTTTGAGCCCCGGGATTGAAGGACAATCCTTGGTCTCATGATTTTCTGAGCAAATTACACAGGTTTCTACAACATATGTTTCTAAGGGACATTCCCTTAAAGCATGCTTTTTTCTACATTTGGAACAAAAGACGGCTAAGGCATCAGTTTCTGCTTTTTGTTTATTTTGAATCTTAAGGGTATCAATTTGTTCACTAAGACTCCCTAAGATATCAGTTTTAAATTCATCAATCATATTGCCGATTTCAGCCCTACTTACTGATCTTGTTGCAGATTTATTTGCCCTTAAGAGAGAAGGATCTCTAGGCCCTTTTTGAGTTTTTGATTTGCCCCTTGAGAGATGGATACAAAGTTCTACTATATCACTGAGTGAAAGTTGAGAAATATCCCCTTTCCCCATCATGTTTAAGATGTCTATCCATTCATCTCTAATGGCTTTTAATAAGAGGGCTTTTAAGGTCTCTTCATCCAGGGTGCTCATTTTTGCTCTTTTTAAGTTATATTGAAATCTCTCAAGTAGATCTTCTAAGCTCTCATCTTCTTTTTGCATCATTTTAAAAACCTCGTCCTCGTGATTATTAGGCATACAATAATCCAAATACCTATCCAAAAATGTCTGTTTCATCTCGTCCCAAGTTCTAATGGATTGAGTGACTAACCCCATAAACCATCTCAAGGCTTGATCCTTCAGTGTTGAAGGAAATAATTTTAGTTTCTGGGAGTCATCCAGGTAGTCATAAGTTCGACATACCACCTCAAATTCAAATAAGAATGTTTCAGGGTCTTCAGTCCTTAACCCATGGAAGTTTGGAAGGACAGATGGTGATATATTCTTCATAGTGGCTCGGGAATCCTCATCAACGATAGGAAATCCAAATGAGTTATCCCCATTTCTATTTCCTCCTCCGATGGGTCCTCTACCACCTCCATTGTTTCCTCCTCTTACTCCTCTACCTCTACCTCTACCACCTACTTCTTCCTCTGCCATAATGGGTCTCCTAGGGATTTCCAAATCTTCTGGTTCTTCTACAAGAGGTGAATGAGAGGGAATTTCTCCTTCTTCTTCGGATGTTTCCACTTCCTCAATTACAATTGGTGTTTCTGTAGAAGAAAGAGAAGGATCTCTTCCTGATTCAAACTCAATAGAAGGTGTAGGAGAATCAACTCTTGGCTCTTGAATAGGAGTATTGGTTGGGGATAAGGGAGGTGTTTCTTGTCTATCTCTTGAAGCAGATGGACTTGTAAAAATTGAACCTCGAGCTCTAGCTAAAAACCTTCCCCTAGAATCTCTAGCTCTATGCATATCATTTTTTATTTTTTCTTCAAGTCAAGTTAATAGTTCTTTTTCTGATCTTCCAATTCACTCAAGGTGCAAGAAGAGAGCATACTCAAGAAACTATCAAATTAATAACTTTCTCCTTTCTGATCCTCCAGATCACTTCAAAGTGCACTCCCACGTACCATCACGTATATTTCGGTAGTCCCCAATAGGTTCCTATCCATCCATAGGTAACAGGGTCTTCCGCCTTGGATACAGTGATACTCCGAACACAACATTAAGGGAGATTGGTTGTTGTATGTTAAGTCCTTGGTTCGCCAATATGTATATTGCAGTTCACGGTTGCTTGGTAAACTTTCATGCCTAGTTACCCCTTTTTGATTTATTTCTGTTAGGTTTTAAAATCAATTAATTGACCGCGAAAAAACATCCTTCTTGTGGAAATACTCCTTAGTAGATCTTACATTGAGACTAATAGCAACAGTTCCCGAGTTCACCAACCAGGGAAACCCCTCTGATAGGAATCCTGGTCATTTTCCTTCTTTTGGAAATGATGGTGCTCCCTATACAAAAACATTTTCCCTTCTAGGGTTTACTTTCGATTTGGTAGTTTGGTTATTTTCAACCCTATGGTTCTGAATGTCCAAACTGCTCCTCAACTAGGCTCTGCTCCACTTGAACAATATCAACCTTCGATTTAGCCTAAAGTTGACTCTTTGCCTTCTTCGCCTTTCGATTTTCTTCCACTTCTTCCTCTTCGCCTGGTGAAAGCCTGCAAGCTACTAACCAAGTGGATAAGAAGAAGAAGAAAAGGAATATAAAAAGAAGAAAAATAAGCAAAGGGCCCACCAAGTGACCATTGCTACAGATGCAACTGATGTTGAAAAATCTTCCAATCAACCCTGTAAAGTGAAATCCCCTTGCAAGCTTTGTAAGGGTGACCACCTTCTTCGAGAATGTCCTGGTATTCCTAAGATATTAGAAGTGTGGTCCACAGGTTCACATCGACCTTTTTCATCAGCCTCTGGAGATCATGTTGGTGATAAACCTTCAACTAGTGATAGTAAAGCCCACGGGAAAAAGGGAAAATTCAAATTTCCTTGTAAGTTACGTGAAGGACATCATCTTATTCACCTTTGTCCTTATATGGATGAAGCCTCTGACGTGTTGGATAACCTTACCGCTTCCAACCTCATCTTCAAGCTGGTTATCACAAACTTTCCCTTGATCCTCCACTAGTTGATCAAGTGATTGATCATAACTCATCTCTGGTAAATCCCACTCTCTCTGAAAGTGAATCATATGAGTCTGTTTTCAACCAACCATTGGTCGAAAAAAAGGTTGACTCGATTCTGCTTTCAGTTGATTGTATATATCTTATAGAGAGTGAAGTTTGCACCGCTCAAGTTCTTCTAGTTTCTTCAAATTCCAAAGAAATAGGGGTAAATCCTCATGTTCCCACAATACACAGGAGCAATCCTCCTATTCCCGCGGTATAGGGGGGGATCTTCTTGTTCCCGTAACACAAGAGGGCAGTCCTACCATTCTGATGGCATCCTCTCCAAGTAGATTAGTCACTTATTTTATTGGAGTCGACTGGCATGATATCATCTTCCTTCCTATGTGCCCTTTCAAATCATGGTACAAGCTTATAATATACCCGTACCTGGCACAATCATAAACAAAGGCACATTTTTAGTATTTTTTCCTTGACTACTTGGCAAGATTTAGGTTCTCTATAGCTTGTGCCCATTACCCAAAATTTGTTGGCTTTTAATATAGGAATCAGTCAACCCTTATTGATCCTTCCGAAGTTGCCTATTACTTTGGGAGGAGAAATCATTTATCTCGATGTGATGGTTGTCCAAGATCCTTTGGATTTTTATTTACTCCTCGTTCATGACTATGTTTATGTCATGGGATCTCTTCTCTCTTCTCTCTTTTGTGATGTTTCACGCATGAAGGAAGAATTATGTCCATTGATCAGCTTTCGTTCATTGGTCCTAATTTGAACCTCGATAAACCATCTTCCCTAAATTGTCCTTCTTTGCAAGTGGCATCACCCGCGACATAGGTTAATTATGTGGCCATCGGTTACATGCCCGCGTATACTAATGATATAGTCAGTGATATAGTGCATCACATACTGGGGGCATTGGAACCTGATCTTCCCATTAGATCCCTTCACATGTATCCCTTCCAGATCATTGTTATCCCATCTGATGAGAAATTCTTGGAATCTATGACCTCTTATAGGTCGTAATCAAGGTACCATGAGGATAGTTCTTTTACTATGTCAGCCTTGTTAAAAAATGAAATAGGTCCCTATGAGCATGGTTCTTTTCTTGTCTCAAGCTCGTTAAAAAATGAAACAAGGTGTCATGAGAAAATTTCCTTACTTGTGTCAAGCTCGTTAAAAAATGAAACAAATCTCCATCCAGTTTGATTCTTTGATTAGATCTCGTAAATTCTTAGTCATGTCTTTCACTTGATCTCGTAGGTGAACCTTCATTCCATCCACCTGTTAGTAACCAGTAGTTTAGTTAGGTGAATGAAATGAAGCTTGGGGGTCATGTACCTTGAATTGAGTCAATTATGTTGGGGGTATGCAAACCAAACTCAAGCATAGTTTATCTTTGTTTCAATCTTGTGTAAAAATGAAACCAAGCCCAAGCATAGTTTGTTTTTGTTTCAAGCTTGTGTAAAAATCAAAATCCAAGCATAGTTTTTCCCATGTTTCAAGTTTGTGTAAAAATAAAACCATCCTCAAGTATACTCAAGCATAGTTTCCCATGTTTCAAGCTTGTGTAGAAATGAAACCATTCCCACTTTACCTTTCATGATTGCCATTTTTATCAACTTGTTTTTTCCATATGAGCCTTGGTCTTTTCATTCCATCATCACCATCTCTTTGGTTGATCATATACTTTCACTTGGTTGTTTCACCCTTTCCCGAGGAACTTCTGCGATGAGTGGTCTTATTAGCCAGCCTCTTGAACTTTACATGTTTAGAGCAATTCCTTCATGATCAGAACCAATTGCTATACTTTTATACCGATCATTCCTCCAGGAGGAGTCCTCTTTTAGTTCTTTTCAGACTCCAAAAGTATGAAAAGACCGTCGAGCACTTGTATTTTCGAAGTTGTAAAAGTAAATGAAAAGATTTCTACTTAGTATAAGTTTAACCCTTTTCTGGACTGAGATAGACTAACTACAAAAAAAGAATACCTTGGTCACACGTGATTAAGAGGTTCTCTTGAATATTCTTTTCTACCTTTTCGGATTCAAGAGAGTATCTACGAAAGGGGCCTCTTGAGTTTTATTTTCTACCTCTTTTACAAACTCTCTAAACATGAAAAAGAGGTTGAGTTACCCCTCTGTTGGGCTCGCAAAACTAAAATGACGAAAGACTTGTCAACTGAGCTACTCCTTCCCAGGTCTCGGTAAAAATACTAGAATGGATTCATCTAAAGGATGAATTTGTACGACAAGCATATGGTATCCTCTTCAAGATTGAGATTAAAAATAATGAGGTAATCACTAGAAATAGTGGGGGAAAATGGAAGTAAACACATATACTATATTTTGTATAAAGGTAGCATGTCACTCTTAAACATGACACTTATCAGTATCTTGTGTGGAGTTTGGGTTATCCTCATTTCGTCACTTGTCTCACTAGGTTTTGGGCACCCATTTGCCTCTCATATGATTATATCCTATTGCCATCATGACATATGATCCAAAGTTGAGTCAAATGCTTCGAAATTCCGGAGTCGTGTCACCGATATGTTCAAGTGATTCGAACTTAAATAGGAACACAACAAACTATAGATATAATCATAAATATAGAGATGCAACAAAAAAACACTTCATTTCATTAATAAAAAAATATTGAACTATGCTTACAAATAGAATGGAAATAAGATAGATAAGGTGATGGTAGCTTATCTATGAGAAGAGATGTGGCGGCTACATGCCTCTAAACTGTGTTACAATGAGGCTCAAGGGTCTATTTATTATTGGAAAACATGAGAAAACCCTAAACAACAAAAAACCTAACCAACCAAAATCCTAACCCCAGGAGATGTAACACCAAGAGTTTGTGGGCTTCGTTGGGGTTAGTTAGGCAACCAACTTCCTAGGGTCATAACTTGGTCATATTATATCCATTTTGCGTGTATGATACCTTGTTGGAAAGGTCTCTCCAAGTACTAAATGTTTTTCCATATGGTTGTGGGTCTATCGCAGACCTCAAAAAACATCGGTTAAGGGGTAAAAACTACTCTGGAAGTTCACAACCCGAAAAACTGCTAAAAATAGTAAATGTTGAAATGAACAAGGAAATAGATGAAACTAACTGGGGGGTCTAGGTGGAATAGGTGGGTGGCCACTAATATCCACCTAGATAATTCCTCCCTCCTTAGGAAGCAATGGTCACCATTGCATGTAGAGTTGCCATGAGGTGAGGAAATTTCTGTTGAACCTGGTCCTTGGTGAACCACTTGCCTTGGTGAAGGAGTTTGACTGCTTTGACAACTTAATACAGTTGTATCCTCTGTTGGCAATTTTTCTTGAGCTGTATGTCCATGATCTCGTCAGTTTTGCCCTGTTCCACGCAGTCCAGGTTGAGCTCTGTTGGTGTGAGCTATTCTGCAATGTCAGATGTGTCCAACAATGGTGGAAAGTATGGCTAAAGGCTGTCTACATTAAACATTGGCTACAAACCAAGGAACGGTGGTATGTTGAGCTCGAACACATTGTCATAGACGACCTTGGTGATGGTGTATGGCCCATATCGGAGCAGTCAAAGTTTGCGGTGGGGTCCAACAAGGCGCTCCTTCTGCGGATGTAGCCAAACTTTGTCGCCCACTTGAAACTTGTGTGCAAATCGATACTAATCATCGCGTTGCTTGTACTTAACATTGGCTCTGTCTAATATATCATGGACCTGTTGGAAGATGTGTTGAATGCACTCAATGAAACTATTAGCCCTTTCATATTCGGACTAAACGTGAGCCGAATCTTCTCGAGTGGCTGAAAATGGTATGGCCACATCAATGGGGCATAATGGCTTAAATTCCAACCCTATCTGAAAGGGGTTGTGGCCTGTTGAGCTGTGGATAGCTCTATTGTAGCTGTGTTGGACATAGGGGAGACTTTCATCACACGTGCGTGGGTGCTTTGAGTTGTACATGCACAAAATGTGTATGATCATCCTGTTGATAGCCTCTGTTTGGCCATCAATTTGGAGATGGAAAGTGGTGGACTTAGTAAGTTTTGTATCTAGCATCGACTAGAGACTTGACCAAAATGCACTTAGGAATCTGCTGTCCCGATCTGAGACAATGGACTATGGGATCCCAAATTATACCCACACTCACTCAAAGAAAATCTTAACAACGACCTCTATTGTGATACTCTTCTTGCAGGCTACCATGATGGCCATCTTAGAGAATCTGTTGATGACCATGAAAATGCAATCATTGTCATTCTTAGTATAAGGAAGGCCCGACATGTAATCCATGGAGACAGATTCCCAATGCTGACTAGGAGTAGGTAGAGGAGTATACAGGCCTTGCTTCTTGATGGTTGGTTTGGCAATGGCACAGCCGATGTAGGATCTAATCTACTTCCCAACATCCTGACGAAGTTTCAGCCACTAAAAATACTTCTACAATACCACCACTATTTTCTCTGCTTCGAAATGTCCAATGACCCAATTGTAGTGTGCCTCCCAAATCACCTCGGCACACTCACTTGAAGGAACACAAATGTGTCCCAGGTGGCATAACAGTGCATCCTGAAGGTGAAAATTTGGAACTTGCTTCCCTTCTAGTAGTGTTTGGTATATGCTGTTGAATTCTACATCGCTCTTGTAAAGATGTGGCCACCCCGATGTCTCATGCCCACAAGAGTCAAGCAGAGTGATCAGCGCCATGATCGATGATCGGCTGAGGTAATCAACGACATTATTGGTGTTTCCCTTCTTATACTTATTGTTCAAATGGAAGTATTGTAGATAGCTGGAAAGGTTTCTCCGAGTACTACAGGTTCCATCGCAGGCCCCTGCCTATGGCTACAGGCCTATCGCAAACCTCAAAAAAACTTCGTTTAGGGGGTCAAAACCACTCCAAAAGTTCAGGACCCGAAAAGCTGCTAAAAATAGTAAATGATGAAATGAACAAGGAAACATATGAAACTGACTAGGGGGTTTAAGTGGAATAAGCGAGTGGCCACTAATATCCACCTAGATCATCAAGATAAGTCCCATCTGCAATTCAAACCTTATTTGACTTTTCTGCAACAATCCTAAACCACTCTTGCCAACTCTGCAAAATCTTATGTTTCGTCTCGATGATGTGGGAAACATTATGGCCCTCCTCCGACGGATCACTTCTTGTTGACTCCAACTCATTATCCAGGAAAATGATCTAGAAACTCCCTTTCAGTACCTTGGAGCTTGCATGCCTCAATGGCAGGTTCTTCGCATTCAACGATAGGTTCACATCATTGGCCTTTGATCGAATGATTCTGTGAGTGTTCGACTTCACTTTCATTGTTCACACTCATTGATTGTGTTGTTGTACCTTGAGAGCCATTGTCATTATTGGTGGTTTCTCTCATGCATGTTAACAATTTACATCATTGACTGGTAATCATGGGGCTTTCTACCATGTTTGACTCTGATACATCTATTCACGTCATGGGATTCATACTTTGCTGGATTGAGACGAAGATGAAGACCCTAGGTTCCATCTAATAAATCAAGGTTGCGTGGAGTTATTAAGTATTCATGATTGTACACATCATCCCTTCTATTCGGATGGATGTGTTCATGTCGTGGATCCATGCACATGATCCTTTCTAGTCGAATGACTACATGCCATGGATTCATGTATTGTTAGATGCCTACTCAAATATGTATTATTAGGCATACTTACATCAGAAATGCCATATATCTTGTATCATGCTTGATTTGCAGGTCTCTTAACGGTGTTTCTCTAGGTCTTTGCCTTGACTTGTAAAGTATTTCACCCATCACTTCTCGTTTTACCTTCATGCTTTAGGGGCATATGTTATACATTATTTTGTTGCACTCCTAGTCTCATATCCGAAGTGTCGCACTTTGTGTTGTCAATGTCGCAAAGTGACGAAAGTTGTCAAAAACAATGTATTCACCATGAAACATGTTCAAAAGCATCCATGAAGGAAGAACAATACTTTCCTTGAAGAAATTATGAAGAACTTGTCCAAACCTTGTTTTGCAAGCCCAGCACTACTTTTAGCACACAAATTCACGTTGATAACCTTTTGTCTAACTAGTGACTAGCATTAGCAACACGCCTTTTGGTAGGAAAATCCATGTTGGCCCTCTTTAGGCAGTTTTTCCTAAAATGGAGGAGAAGCTTCTCCTACTATAAATCTTGAGAATGACGAGCTAGTTGAAATTGAATGAGGATTAGAGCGAGACCTCCCATTCTTGGTTCCTTATCCTACTTTCATGGATCTTCCCCTTGAAATGTGGAACCTCTCCCTCCCCTTCCCTATAAATCAAACCCCTACCATCTACTTCTGGTTAGTTGTTGGTTGGTTATTGCTTGGTTTCCTTCCTATGCTAAAACTATGCCTAAATGTTGCCCATTTTGCTAAGGACAAAGGAGTGTTTGAAGGTCTTGGCTAGGACTTGGAAGCTCATCCAAAGGAGGCTTCCAACATCAAGGCTTAAGTGGTTGTATGCTTCCCTTACTTTCTATTAATAATACATTATGTGTTTTCTTTCCAGAAGCATGTAAATCATTACTCATTTAGTGCGATACTACTTAATATGTCACATAGTTTATGTTAGAATTATGCTATGTATGATTTTGTCATCTTTGTTTGATCTTCCTTGTAGGTATTCATCCACAACGGTGTAGATATGATTGAACTTGGAATTGAGAATATCGTGGACAACATCAATGGGTGTTAGCATCAAAGTGAGGTAGGTCATCTATCCTCCTTTGTATTTTATGGTATAAACAAGGAAAGTTTGCACATATTTGTCTAGTTTGTTGCTAGATCCTCCCATAGGACTAGAGGGATTGTTTATGTCCGCAGAAAGGATTGCCTGCACAACAATGATGTACCCCAGATATTGAACCTAGATTATACCAAAAGTGCATTTTTCCAAAGTGGCACACAACTTGTGTTGTCATAGGGTTTGGAGGACTTGTCGAATATGGTGGAGGTGCTCTTCCCAACTCTGGCTAAAGATCAAAATGTCATCCAAATACACCACCACGAATGAGTTGGTGAAGGGGCACAAGATGTCGTCCATCAACCTCATGAAGATTTTAGGGGCAGTTGTTAACTCGAAAGGCATGACCAACCATTCAAAAGGCCTTCCTTCGATTTGAAGGCAGTCTTCTACACATAAGAAGGGTTGATCGGTACCTCGTGATAACCAAACTTCAATTCAATCTTGTTGAAATGCTTGGCCCCCTTGAGCTGATCCAAAAGGTCATCAATCCGTGGGATTTGATACCTATTCCGGACAATGATCTTGTTCAGCGCCTGGTAGTTAATACAGAGTCTCCAGGTCCCATCCTTCTTCTATACCAACACGATTGGGCTCCCATAGGGTGGTGAACTTGGCCTGATGTGCCCTTTGTGCAAAAGTTGTTGAATCTGCCTCTTGATTTCATCATTCTCCATAACAAAGCATTGATATATCAGTCCATTGGGTAGTGGTGCGCCCAAGGTTAGATCGATGGAGTGCTTGACCTGATAATGTAGAAGTACCCTTATGGGTGAGGTGAAGATGTCCCTATACTCCTCCACAACCTTGTCCATATGTTGTTGTCGTGTGGAGGAGCCCTGTTTGGAGGTCGTGGCCACAATATTCTTCTTGCCTTGAGGGCAAATCATAAGGAAAACAAATTTATCGGTCTAGGAAGTAATCTTACTCCATTGTTTCGCAGTGATCAAAGAAATGACGGTACGCGGTGTTACCTCTAGTATCCTGTTATTCCCAAATTAATAATAATAGTGTGAGGCTTAGACTCATACATAACATGTCGCTTCCACAAGTATGGTTTGCCTAATAATATATCACAAACTTCAAGAGGAGAAACATCACATAGTACCTCATCTGTGAAGGGCTTGATGTTGTAGGGAAGCGGACATTGTTGGCTGACACGGAGATCTCGCCCTTGGTGAAGCCACCCGATGGTGCACGATTGCGGGGGTGGTGTGGTCGGTAGGCCTAACCGCTTCATGAACTTTACTAATATGAGACTCTTTTGGTTCCCATTGTCGACTATGAACTGCAGCGAAGAACCCTTCACCCACATCTGTGAATGGAAGAGTTTCCCCCCCTCCTGTGGATCTCTAGGCTCATCCTTCTGGATCTTGGTGGTGGCAATGATGGCACCAGGCTCCGCATCGATAATATGCTTCCCTTTGTCATTCCCCTTGTCATTTTTTGACTCAGATTTGGCACATGCATCTGATTCGGAAGCCTTCAGCTCGGCCACTAGTGACTGCTTGGCTCGACACTCACTTGTGTTGTGAGAGGGGCTGTTATGGAACTCACATAATTTCTTTGTTTCCTTCTTTGTCTTTGTGGTGTTGTTCTTTGCTTGCAGCTTTAGCAGGTTGCCCTGGGTCACCCCGCCTTGGCTTTATCCTTTGTTCTGCGATTTGGGGGCTTCTTTCCCTTGCTTTGGATTCGCAAATCCAAAGTATCGCTTCTTCTATTTAAATTTCTACTTAATCTTGACAATGTATCAATAGGCGATGCCAAGTGAGGAGATGTCCAGGAACTCCATCTCGTCCTGGATGCACTTGTGTAGACAGTCACGATACCTGAGTACCAAATGCCGCTTAGAATACTTGATACCCAGCTTCATGTGAAGGGTATGGAGAAAATTTGTGAACTCCGACACATCTTGGTCCCTTCCTTGCCACAACGTGGTCCACTTTATGTATTTATTTTCATAGCTCCCGACAGGGTAATATTGTTCCTTGATGGCATCTTGGAAAGAATTCCAAGTGGGTGCGGCTGAAAACAATGAGGATTCCATCTCGTCCTTTTGTTCACAGTAGGTTTCCCACCAGTCCTTGACATGTGGGGCAACTTTGAGGAGTGCAAAAGTAATATTTTCTCGATTGGAAAAGTCATGAACTGAAAAATACCCTTCCAACAGATTTAACCATCTATTTGTAGCATTTGCATCTATCTGACCTTCAAATATGGGAATGTCAAAGTTAACGTGTACCTTAAATGGAATGGTGCCTCCAGAGTGGCTGTTGGATGAAGATGCGTCACTTGTGGGTAGCCGCCAAAAAATCAAGGCAAAGTTATCCATCGGCGCATTCCTTTGTCACTCGAGGGCTTCCTTAAGAAATATTTTGAAGGATCTCCTGCCCCCTCATCTTTCTTTTATTTTGCCATGGGAGGTCCTTGGGGTTTGCAAGGTTGGTCTTGCAAAGATTCAACCTGTTTGAACCCTAACTCCTTATACCCTGACCTTGTTGGGGTCATGCAAAGTAAAACAGAGAAAGAGCATATCACTCTAACACCACTGATCCGAACTTATGCAGGAACAAAAAAAATATAGATATACACATAAACACATAGGTGCAACATAAATAAAACTTCATTTCAATATGCTTACATACATAAATGGAAATAAACTAGCTCGTGTGATGGTATCTTATCTCTAAGAAGAGATGTGGCGGCTACATCCCTTTTAACTGTGTTACAATGAGGCTCGAAGGCCTATTTATTATTGAGAAACAATGGAAAACCCTAAACATCCAAAAACCTAACCCTAAGAGATGAAGTGTCAAAACTATGGGCCCCGTTGGGGTAAATTGGTAAATCAACTTCCCTGGGTCGTGACTTTGGCGTACAATCTATGTTTGACACGCGCGATACCTCATTAGAAATATCTATCTGAGAACTATAACTTTCAACGACAAACTTCAATCTAATTTTTATGTTTGTCCATTTTCCAAAAAAAGGCTATTTAGGGCCTCAAAACAGCGCCAAAAGTTCATGACCCATAAAACTACCAAAAATAGTAAATTGTGACACAATTAAGGAACCTGAAAAAACTGAAAGAAACAATGGTGGGGTCCAAGTGGAATAGGTGAGTGGCCACCAATATCCACCTAGACTAGCTGTAACTTTGAGTTTCGAATGTTGTAACTCTAATATTTCATATTATTGTAACTTTGTATCATAGGTTTATTGTTGCAACTCAATCATTAACATTGTTATTAATTATGAACTAATCATTGTCGTGAGATTTATACAAGAGTTTGTAACTTAGGTCATTACTATAACTCTATGCTAACACTAAAATACTCTGTTTTCCATAATTGGGATTGCTTTATTTTTTTTTTGGTTCAATTAGATTGCTATGTTTACGACATTTGATTCATGGTCTTATTTCCTTTATGAACAAAGTGTGGTGTGATAAATTGTAATCTACTACATTGCATTGCACATGTAGTTGCATTCTGTTACAACAACCAAGATCGTCTTAACATTGGAACAAGTCATCTCATATGTCTGTGTGATTTATTGCATGCAAGTGTGACCTTTACTTTCCTGCAAGTATCTTGTTTACACTCGTGCAAAGTGTGGATTGGATTGATTGTGGTGTGAATTTCTCATGATGACTTATGAAAGCATCTCAATATATTAACACGTGACATGCATTTAGAATACTATAACTACAAATTGTACTAGCATGAATGGTGCACAACAGTTCACAAGTTCCATATGAAACTTGGATTGAAAATTAAATGTACAATCTTTTGGGTGTCTTTCTAAACAATTAGAATGATAATTGAAAGGCCCGTCCTTGAGCATGAACAAAACCAATGCCAATAATATACCAACAAGGGAGAAATACATGAAGAGGAGGATCTCCAGGTCATAAAAGCCACTCCATAGCTATAGGCTGCGAAATTTGACCAACCAATGGTAACATCTCAAGAGGGAGATCAAGTAAGCATTGTATTGTCCCCCAAGTTGTAACCACTTGCATGGGAACACTAATAAGACATATGTGGAGGATTTCTCCTTTACCTCTTTAAAACTTCAAATTTGTCTTTGATGAATTATCTAAATTATTTCTAAATGGTTATTGGTGTAGCTTTTGGAATTGATTATGTTGTTGCACAAACTAGCACGTTTGCCACCTTAATTTCATTATATAATATTCTTACAAAAACACAACACATTCCAAGATGTGTGTTTTCAAGGCCATATTTAATATGTTCCAAATCATGATTAACTCCATGTAGTAAATGAAGCATTTGATATACAAGATTTTTTGTTTTATACTTGGAAAAAGTTGTATTTGTTTGATTTTTGGTTGTTTGATGCAATGTACTTTTCTACTTATTTAATGCAAAGCCCCTCTAAACTTATCATTAGAGTTGTTTGATGCAGTGTATTTTTTTGCGTATTTGATGCAAAGCCCCTCTAATTTTATCAAACGAATGGAATTTCATTGATTGAATAGTGAATTTTTCTAAAGAGATTGATTGACTAGTGATAACTACTTGAAGGGGGGATTTTGGTCATTCTTACTCAACTACATATTAAGTGGCACGTAATACACTACTGAAGATTGATATTATAAATTTAGATTGTTGGAGTAATTGCAAATTAAAACAAGCTATTGAAGCTTGCTAAAGAGCCAATACATCAAAATGTATTTTGAAACTGGAGATTGATGAAAATATCTTCCATTCTTTTTAATTTTTTTTGTTTTCAATTTGTTTATGTTTCTTTTAAGATATTTTGATTAAAATTGTTTTATAAAGTGTTTCTTAAGGTCGATAATTAAATTAAGCTTGCTACTCTCAACTCATGTATGAGAATACATTACTACCCTTTCTTAATTTATTTTTTTCCAATATTGTGATTGATTTATGATATAGATGTGTTTTTAAGAATATTCTTTTTAGTTATTTACATGGATGACCATTCAAGTGTATTGAGTCTTTTGTAACTTGGTTGCATATAAAATATCCCCAATGCAATTGAATGATTCTTATATGAGATGGGAAATCTTGTTTTTTAAATCAATGATATAGATTATTGAGAAAAACATTTTCTTTCAAACATAATTTAATATTAAAAAAACACTATCAAATGCATAAAGATATCATTATCACTTTCTCTCTATATATACTTATATGTATAGCTTGACAGCATTTGATGGTTAAGAACAAACTCTCCTTCGTCAAAGGTCATAGATTCAAATTTAAAGTGGGTAAAATGTGTACATCTTCATAAGCTTTAACAATCAAATCATTACTTAAAAGCAAGTCCCTTATTCTCACAAATAAAGAAATATGATACTCTAATTATTTTTATTATTAAATAAAAACACATCAATTATTATAACTAAAATTTAAAGATTTATTATATGTCAATATTCACATTAAAAAATAATAATAATAAACTTAACTTATTCTACCTCCAAAATGTTAGCATTATAACTCTTTTTAATAAATCTAAATAAATATATTCAACCTAGATATCGGCCAAACATACTTATAAATTGAATGAAATATATTGAAATGTTGATTGATATCTCTTGGGATTTGACTTTTAAACATATCTACAAAGAGCATAATTTTGTTACAAATTGCTTTATCCAAATAATATTACAACTTACTTCATGAAGTAATCTTCTGAAAGTATTTCTATCATACAAAATCATTGCTTTATCCAAATAATATTTCATCTTACTTCATGGAGTGATCTTTTCCTTTCCTTTTTGCAATGGCACTCTCCATACAGCTGGGAGTATTCCTATTATACAATCTTTTTGTAAAGATGATCAAATTGTTGAGTCTAGTAATGTTAACGCTGGAACACTGAAAGACAAAAAGTATGATTTATTTTCTTTGACATAATATAAAATCTAGATTTTGTAGTCTTTTATATTAAGACAAAAGTATGGTCTATTTTCTATGACATAACTTAAAATGTAGATTCTGTAATATTTTATATTTCTGTAGAATAAAAAAAATGTTAGGACTCATGAGGTATATCTTGACTCATACTGCAAATGTAAATCACTTTTTTAATAGAAAATGTAAATCACCTTTTTAATATACAGCAAATGTAAACCACTTTTTTAATAGAAAGTTGGTTATTATTAATTGATATCCGAAAGATCAGAGGGGATAATACACTTCAAACATTCAAAAGCGGTGGTTCTTTCTCTTCATCCTATTAAAACCCACCATATGTAACCAACCTACCACATCCATCTAACCATATTCTATCTGTCTTGCAGACATTTCCTACCCACCCTCCTATCCTTCCTGCCAAACTTTCCTCTCCGATCGAATAGGATCATCCAATCCAGTCCAATAGGGAATTTATTTGCTGAAGAGGGCAAGGCTCAATCCTTTCACACAAAATTGCCCCTCTGCTGAAGTGGAAGTTACAGTGTTACTGACAATGGGGGCAGGTCGAAGTTGAAATCCCTTGCCGATGACAAATAGTAGGTCTTTGTTCCTCTCACAGCATGTTCCTCCCACTCACTATTACAGTGGATATGGCACCAACCTCAGTAGGTAAAGCAGATGATTTAGGACGAAGGTCAAGTTCAGTGTGTATGGTCGTTATTTTCATGGGACTGTACTGCCTTATTAAACCCTTCTACAAACTTGAATGACCAGTTAATCCTTACCAGCACACGGTATGCAGCTAATTTCTTACCTGCTTGAACAGATTTTTATTGAAATCGTTTCGAAGAATTGTACTGTACCTCTCCCTTCTGCATAAACAAGTTAACGACACTTGAAATAAAATAAAATAAAGATACAGAACGAATTAAATCTTTCTTGTACATTACCTCGCTATAAGATGGATGATTCATGAGAGTAACATCCGCACTTTTATTTTGAAGCGTTTTATGCACTGATAGAGTGGAAAAATGATGGCAGTGGTGTTCCTTCTTGAATCGAGATGGAATTCTGGCATTGGCTGAGAAGGATATCATTGTTTTGATCAGCTAGGGTTCAAGATTAAAACGACCCTACCTTGGTTGGTAACTTATTGACCTGTGAAATAATTTGAAATCGTATTGAGCCATTTTCAATTGCAACTAATTAGAATTGGTAGGGTATAAAGAACCCAAGGTACATCTTGATTGGATCTTGACATTATTAAGAAGCTAAGCTCTGGACACATTGCACAGCATAGCAACCCTTTCTGCACTTATATATGAACAAGGAGAGCAGAGTACGCAGCAAACATCGACAAGATGCCCATGATTGAAGGAGGTTTATCTCCCAGCCTCGTCCACTGAAGTATTGTCTCTGTGATTTGTCGTTATTTCAAGATATCATAAATACATATTTAGTTATAAATCTGGGAAATTTCAAAGAAAAACCCAAAATTGAATCCAAGCATATATATCTTAATCCAGGTAGTGAATCTAATAATCCTTACTCTTACCAGAATTGACAATAATGGTAGTATCAAAATTAGACTCTCCTCCAATATTCATTATCATGACAACCACAAGAGTTGGTCCTTACTCCTACCAGAATTAACAATAATGGTAGTATCAACATTAGACTCTCCTCCAATATTCATTATCATGACAACCACCAGAGTTGGTCTGGCCCAGGGGTGGTCTGGCCAATTTTCTCAGTACAATTTCTCTACCAAAAGATGGGCTTTAAATCCTATGGACACTCATTCCACGTTGCATAAGAGATTACAGTGTATTAACTCCATTTAGGTTGTACTGAATATAAAGATCTTCAAAAACTGAATAACATTTGTGTTGTAGTGACTTAAATTCAAAGGAGGGAGGGATATCCTTCCATCAGACTGCACATCTTGGTAGACCTACCATACACCAATGCCATCATATATCGACATCGTCATGCCACCACACATGAATCTTGTCTTTCTCGTTATCTAATTGAACGTTGTTGGTGCAACAGTATGTCCATTAACCACTTTGTTCTGAATCTTCTATGCATTGGTGTCTTGCCACGTATACCATGCATTAAGCATTGGTTATCCCAACCAGTAACAGCTATAAAGCTGAGTCATAGTTCACAATATCCCAACCTAACAAGATTTTAAGCATTTTAATCAGCGTATTTTTCATTATCAAGCTTGAGCCATTTTAAAGTCCAATTCAATTTCCTTTTTATGCTAAACGAGATAATTGTTATACTGTTATACATGGAATTGTGAATAACCTCGACTTGGAGAAAGCAACACATTGCATTGAGTACCCAATGTTGCTTCATGGAAGCGCATAACCTTATTATCATCTTATAACCTTGCTATAGGAAGCCATTGACATTCAGCATGTAACATCTTATAAGCGGACTTAATGTTAAATGTGACTAAAGGTTGATATAGTTTATTCAAACCCCTTAACTTTATCAATGACCATAAGGTAAGTCCTTTTTAGTTATTTTCAAACAAATTTGTTCTTGATACATTAATTCTTGGTGTCAAAACTTCTTAAAACAATGACAAGAAAAGAAAGTATATTATGTTCGAAAGTTGATAAATATTGTTGTTTTTTTTTTTATTCTTTGATCTCAAAGAATCCGTGTTCAAAGTCTATCATTATAAGACAAAAGGAAAGTCATAACATTGATAGTCTAATAATTAGAGCTCAATAATAATGGAATGCTAATGTTTGGAATGAAACAAATGTAAATAATAGTAGAATGTTAATGTTTGGAACAAAACAAGATATTTTATGTTTTAACCTAGTGATGACAATGTGTCATTGATTCAAAGGATCAAGATTTTTGTAAGTGCAACAACATTTGTCTAGTGAGAATGTCATGTGTCCTTACCATGCATGAGCATGTTGCTATCATTGAATGAAGACACTTTTTGCAATGCCTTGATAGGATAAACGTATATTAATGTAGCTCGAAAAAAAATCAACCCTCTTTAATATTTACTATCTTCTCCACATACATAAGCTTCCAAGTATGGCAACAACTCACATGGTCCTTTTGTTTAATTTGTCTTTTTTTTTAAACTATAGTAAGCATTTTGGAAATCCAAACGTGAAGTGAGTTTAAGTGATTATCATTATATAGAAAATGGAGGTATTCTTAATATCTCATGAATAACCGAAGAATGGAGTCTTTTTTAAATGTTTCATGAATAACTAATAGTATCCTCTCAACAAACTCAATGTGTTTTTTATTCATTTGTATTTGAATAGTAGCTTAGCAATTTACTTAGTATTTACTATCAATTAAAATGAGTTTTTATAGGATTAGTTGTCAATCCACCTCTTTTGGGTAGGAGGATAGGTTGGAGGGCTTATGATATATAAAGAGAATCTTTCAAGGATCAATGAATCTTTCTATTGCATTCATTGTATCTTCAATGGCACCCTATGCAGTCACTGTAGCAAATGTAAACTTTTGTTCATTTTGTTTTATGGTTTGTTTTAATGCTACATAGGCATTTTGCCAAGTCGAGTATTGTTAGAAAAACTCTAATATAGTACATGAAATATAATATGTTACAATAAATAACAGATCAATTTATTCCACAACCAAAGACTATAATGGACCATATGTGGAAAAACCTATCAATTAAATAATGCTCAACCAACGTCTTGGATGCATATTGGTCATTATGACATAATCTATGCTACATTTCGCTTCTACTTGAAATGGACCAAGCAATGCAATCATTCATTGAACTTTCCATGCACTTACAATTTGAATCAACTCTAATTACTACTTTGGAAAGCATTTTCCTTTTGAATATAAAACATTTGTATTCGCCTTTTTCAAGAAATACAAAAAAGAAAGGTGGCGTCAAGATGACCAAGTAGAAGAGACATCCCAACAACATATAAAAAGGTAGTCATGAATTATAATAACATCCTTCCATGTGATTTGCAATATTGTATACTCATTCACATACATTAATTGTTGATCAACGAAAGCACACAAACTTAAACCTAACAATAATTAAAGATTTGAAAAGCTTGAAAGTTAGGAAAGTCTTCAATGGAGATATCATAATACCATACAAAATAACTATTGTCAAGCATAGAACATAAGGCTATTGTGCATTGATTTGTTTGATTGAAAATGAGAAGTGGAAATTAGATTAAACATCCTAAAAATCCTCAATGGACAACATGAAGATAAATTTGTTCAAGGAGAAGGTCTTTGTTTAGATTATAGAATTTCTCCTAACAAAATCTATGATGATGGAGATTCTCACTACATAATAGCCCTACATGAAGCAATTACAATAATGCAAATAGTATAGATTTGTACCAAGTACAACAATAAAAGAACTTATAACAAGCAAAATTGCAATTGGGACAATTGGTGCACTTGTCGCCTCTACAAAGCAAGTAAGGTCAAAATATGTATTGGAAATCAAAGACAACAACCTAAAAGAGGACAAAGTTATAGTAAGCACAAAGTTCTTTATTGATTTTAGATAATTAAAATATATATCTTGCATTAGCTCTCTACTATGTTAATATGCTATTGAATTACAACTTTATCTATTCTCAACATTTGTCTCTTACTTCACTTTAAACAACTAGTGACTCTTCAATGATACTCTAATGTTTTTATTTAGAAATGTGGTAGAAAAAGAGAATATATTATTTTTTGTAGCGTCAGATGGTGTTCTAGTCTTGACTTTGGTGAGAGAGCCTAAGAAACGCTAGGACTCCAAAACCCAAAAATCATTTCTAGAAAATCCACCTAGAAGCACCTCAATTAAGTTAATTAGTTAGTAATTAAATTTTTCCCTAGTCTGACTTAGGAAAAATATTAATTAACAACAATTAATTGAGAAAGGCGATATTTATCTAAAAACTCACACAGATCAACTCAAAAATGATCTTAGTCATTGATGAGAACTTAATCATGGTTGTTGGTCAGCCAACGATAGATTATAAAAGGAGATCGATGGGGTTGAGGAGAAACATACTAGAGGTTGAGTTCCTTAGCAGAAATCGAGCTTCCCAGTTGCAATGATTCAACAAAGGAGAGTTCGGGCCAGAGAGGGGACACAGATACAGTGAGGGGTAGAGATAGTGAGTCTGAAGGAATATTTCCAGTTCCTGAGAGGCAATGAGAGGAGCTCGAGTTATTTCTCGAGGAGGTTGCGCAGGGACTACGTAGTAGCCTCAACCAAGCAATTCGATTTGGTTGAGAAGCAAGTAGTTTCAAGTGTCAAAGGCCGGGAAAATTTCTAGAGGGCCTAGCTAGTGACTTCCAGTAGCAGCTACAATGAAAATGACTAATTCAAAAGCGGTTTTGGAGAAGTGCGAGTTTGGCCTACTCAGGGTCTGCGCATAAGGCTGACGCAAGGGTTTGTTGGGGCAGTTTTATATGGCTAGTTGGGGCTAGGATTGCTTGTGGAGGAGGGTAAAATTCCCTACCTGATTTTGCCAGTATTTTTCTTAGAGAGGATTTCCAATTTGGCAACAAATTTATTGTGCTCATAATGTCATTGTTACATAATAATAAAACCCTTAATTGTTGCACTGATTTTCCTGCATTGGGTTTTTCTGGGGACAATTGTCAAAAAATAACTGTGTCAAATTTTTATTGTGTGTGCTATCATTTTCTCAGTTTCCAGTTTATTTTCACAATGTTTTATTTCTGAATAAATTGCAGTGTGATTAATTCATTATTTTGTCATAACAAAATAAACTGCATAATTTTTATTAGTTAGAAGAATTAATTCCAGTTGTTGCATTTCAAGTGAATTTTCACATGTTATAAGAGGAAATTTGATCAGATAGGAAGCTCAGAGGCGAAAGGAGGAAATCGTCTAGATTCAGAGGAGTTTGGCAACTCAATTTCCAGGACTGCGTTGGGGCCACGTAGTACGAATTGTTGGACAGGGGTTCGATTTCCAGGACTGCGTTGGGGCCACGTAGTACGAATTGTTGGACAGGGGTTCGATTTCCAAAGGCAAGTGGCTAGAAAAGTTCAAATTTATCTGATATTGATTCCAATATGTAGTAGGTGAGCAGATTAGTCTTTTTCACAAAGCAGATTCTTGATTTGGGTGCAGTTATTTTGCAATAGCATAATCAACATTGGGTGGAAGAGAAATTGCACACACTATGGGATTTTCCTCAGAGGGTTTAGGTTTTAGTCTTGAAGGAAATCTGAAGTTTCTAGTTGCAGAGGCAGTACTAGCAGGAAAGACTGCACATTCTAGAAGGGAGTGTGGATTGCAAAGCAGGTAGTCAAGCAAGGAGAGGAGGGAATTCCTATTTATATCCCAGTTGTGAGTTTTGTAGAAAATGGCTTCAACAGGACTTAGAGATTTGGACAGGTTGGATGGTGCATCCAACTCCATTATTTGGAAAGCCATGATGACCTTTCTGCTAGATGATTTGGGCTTGAAGATGTACCCAGAGTGAGCTATAGTCATACTTATAGATCTGCAACAATTAGACAACTATAATAAATAAATGTCCAAGGGAAAGCAGTTGATGGTTGATGGAGTTCGGGATCATATAGTCTCACACTTAGTGGTCAGGAATACAGACAAAGAAATGTGGGATGCTCTCGCAACACTATACCAGAATCCTTCTAAGAGTAGGAATATGTTCCTGAAGGAGAAGTTGAATACCACAAGGATGCAAAAGGGTGAAAGGGTTACTCCTTATCTTAACGGGATTCAGGATGTCTAAAATGAGCTTGTCGTAGTTGGAGAGACATGCCAAGAAAGTGAGTCGATGTGTATAGCTATCAACGGTTTCACCAAGGAGCGGGGTACCTTCATTCAAGGTATCACTAGATGAGATCAATTACCTAGTTGGGATCGATTGTGGGTAGAATTTACGCAGGAAGAGATGAGACTAGCTCTAGTAAGGAGTAATCTCAGTGGCAACAACAACAGAGGATCAAAGGGGTTGAAGGAAGAGGAGAATGTAACCCTTGCATCAAAGGGGAAAACAAAGGAAGGTCCCAATCAAGGATAAGGCTCACATAGAGGAGAAAAGAAGAAAAAGGACCTATCGAAGATCAAGTGCTTCAGGTGTGGTGAGTTCAGTCACTATGACACTTAGTGTCCTAAAAGGAAGAAGGACAAGAAGGAGAAGCAGGAGCATGGAGCAACTTCGACAACGTTTGATCAGTTGTCCTCCAGGTTGGAGGAAGATTTCATTTTGTATGTAGCTATACCTTCAGGAGAGAGGTGGGAATATACTGAGTTCGAGACTTCAAAGTAACCCAAAGTTGGGCAGGGTCCATCGAGGTGAGTATCAGAAAGTGTTTCCTCTTGGATCATTACCCTTGCTACAAGGTCCCACAATATTTAGTAATAGATGGATCAGTGTCAACATGGAGCAGTTAGTACTTGAGGGACAATTGCAATGCTAGTTGCAATCAGATGTTGAGGGACACAGTGCAGTTGCAGTGTAGACAAACACAGTGGACAATGCAAAGACTAGTAGCAGTCAGAGACTCATGAGACAATTGCAACATGGGGACACATTTTATTTCGATTACTTTTTGGATTGTAGTTGCAACAACAACAACAACATGAGATCAGTTGCAGTGCAATGGAAGAGTTGG
The DNA here is from genome assembly GCA_000404065.3 of Pinus taeda. Taxonomy (NCBI): domain Eukaryota; kingdom Viridiplantae; phylum Streptophyta; class Pinopsida; order Pinales; family Pinaceae; genus Pinus; species Pinus taeda. Next base: position 22,888 of record APFE030385959.1, on the reverse strand, counting down.
CAGCAATATTGTTACAATGTAGTGTCAGCAACAACATAGATGCAGTATTGGTTTAACTACGGTTGTGGTAGATGAATCAGAGTTGTGCAGTAGTTGGTGGGCAACGACAATGGTCACAATTTTTTAGACACCAACAACATGTATGGGAACATGTTATGAGATAGAGAGAGATAACACCTTTCTCGCTAAGAGGGAGTAATAGTTTTTGTAGCATCAAATGGTGTTCTAGTTTCAACTTTGGTCAAAGAGGCTAGGAAACACTAGGACTGCAAAACCCATAAATCGTTTCTGGAAAATTCACCTAGAAGCAACTCGATTAAGTTAATTAGTCAGTAATTATTTTTTTCCTAAGTCTAACTTAGGGAAAATGATTAATTAACGACAATTAATTGAGAAAGGTGAGATTTCTCTAGAAACTCGCATAGATCAACTCATAAATGATATTAGTTGTTGATGAGGACTTAATCATGGTTGTTGGTAAGCCAACGAGAGATTATGAGAGGAGGTCAATGGGGTTGAGGAGAAACATACTAGAGATCTAGTTCCTTGGTAAAAATCGAGCTTCCCAATTGCAGGGATTTGGCAGAAGAGAGTTTGAGCTAAAGAGGTGATGCAGAGATAATGAGGGGCAAAGACAATGAGTCCAGAGGAAGATTTCTAGTTATGGAGAGGCAATGAAAGGAGGTCGATTTGGTTAAGGAGTAGATCATTTCAAGTGTCGAAGGTCGGTAAAATTTCTAGAGGTCCTAGCCACTGACTTCCAACAATAGCTACAGGCGGAACGATTGGTTTAGAAGTAGTTATGGAGGAGTGTGAGTTTGGCCTGCGTAGGGTCTGCACAAAATTTTGAAGCAAGGGTTTGCTAGGGTAGTTTTTTGTGGCCAATTGGGGTCAGGTTTGCTTGTGCATGAGGGTAAAATCCCCTCAGTGATTTTGCCAGTATTTCTCTCAGAGAGGATTGCTAATTTGGAATCCATTTTATTGTACTCAAAATTTCACTGTTGCATAATAATACAACTCCCAGTCGCTGCATCGATTTTCTCGTATTGAGATTTTCCAGGGACAATTGTCCAAAATTAACTGTGTCAAATTTTTATTGTGTGTGTGCTAGCATTTTCTAAGTTTCCAGTTTATTCCCAAAACGTTTTATTTGTGAATAAATTGTAGTGTGATTGATTTGTTATTTTGTTGTAACAAAATAAACTGCATAATTTTTATCAGTTAGAAGAATCAATTCCAGTTGTTGCATTTCAAGCAAATTTTCATAGAATAACGAAGCAAAAAAATATAGACATGTAAACCAACATTTATAACAACTTTGAAGATGAAAAAAATAGTGGATGAATTCAACAAATTGATCACTTTGATAACAAAGGCAAAGTATGAAAACATTATACATTTGTACAACAACAATTGATTTTTTTAACAACACTATTCAACAACATGGTATCATTATGTGGAGATGGTTGAAGGCATCCTAATAGTGTCAAATATCCATGCAAATCCCTTTGTGTCAATTTGCAAAATATGCCATCTGCTTACCAAAACATTTGAAGCAATAGATGGTGAGAAAGATCGGTGCTAAAAATGTAAACAACCAATGCCATACAAATTCTCAACTTAGTTACATTGCACAATCCAAACAATATTGAAAAGTAATGCATTCTCAAACACAATTTGCTGATGTCACTTTGTCTCGCATCAATGGACATGATGTCTAAGAAATACTTGGAGCTCTTCTTTGATGTTATTTATAATGTATGTGACTTACACATATAAATAAATTTTATGTTGGACTATTCCAGTGTTATTTTGCATAAAGAATGATACACATTGAAGAAATGCTACAACTTTCATTTTAAGGCAGTTAAAAGTATACATGTGTCTAGTTTTCATCTTAACTTGCATTTGCATTCGATGGAACTTGAATCTCAGATGTTCTATGGAAATCAATATGAAATTTTGTATGCATTAGTGAGTAGGGAGCACAAAGCTTTGATAAGCATAGTGCAAATGGGAAATGAAGAAAAAATGTGACATAGCAAAGGCAAGGCCACTCCATAAAGCTTTATATGATCTAATTTACTAAGTATTATACCCAGTATCAGTGGAAGTAAAGGAACAAGCGCCATAAGTAATTAATCAACCAATATGGACAATGGTCTCTTCAACTTCTTAGAACAAGTTTCTTTTGAGATAAGTAATCAAGTTACTTGCAAATCCAATTACAAACTAATTTCATTAAAAATTCAAAGCCAACAAATGATGCTTGTATTGCATTCAATTTATTTACATGTTGTTTAACTTGTATGATGGCATGCCTAACAACTTTTAGAACTTAAAGATGAAGAATAAACCCTACTTCCTAAGGTGGTATCCTCTTGGCTTCACACTCAATATATTGAAAATGTTCACTTGTTACACTTTCCACCATTATTAATCTAGAATTTGAATCATGGGAACCATTTATGCACTTATGTGGGAGCTTTTTGTCACTGAATCTCTTGACATAACTTTCAATATGTTATGCTTTCCTTGCTTTTTCTGGTCCCATATCTAATGATGTTGTATTAAGGGTCCAATGGTTACAATCATTGGGTATAGTGGCTATTAATTTTCAAGGTGTTCTCATTAGATTTTCTTTAGGAGGAAAAGAAATTGAACTTAGAGGTTTTAAAGTGATAAGTTCTACTATCACGATAAAATTGCTAAAAACACCATGGCTTAATTGCACAATTATACTCATTAGATGTTCAAACATCTATATTCTCTACTCCACTAGGTCTCCAAAAAGTATCAACAATCATTCCAAGGTATCTAGAGAGATGCCAAAGGGTCTCCCGCTTGCTCAAGATCATGACCATGTTATTCATTTACGACCTGGAAGTGTACCACCTAACATTAGACCTTATAGGGATCCATATGCACAAAAGAGTGAGATTGAGTTTATCGTTAAATAAATGTTAAAGGCTAGTACCATTCAACCTAGCCATAGTGCTTTCTCTTCACCAGTGGTGATGATTATAAAAAAAGATGGTTCATGGTGTATGTGTCTAGATTACAGACAACTCAACAAAATGATTATAAAAATTAAGTTTCCTATTCTTGTTATTGTTGAATTATTAGATTGATTGCATGGGGCAATTTCATTTACTAAGTTCAATCTATGTTTTTGATCTGAATTGGAGCAGATTAGTGATTCTGTGCTAATTCCCCATTCAAAAATAAACCCAAGATGCTTATCATTTGCTTTTTCAAGTGCTTAAGGATTCAAAAACTTTTGCATAACTAACAGATTCCCATGAGAGTTTCTTATGTAAATGTTATAAACAATTTAATATAAAAGCATATGCTGAACAACGACAATATAACAACAAAGAACATCAAAATATAACACACAACAAGCACATGATAAAGGAGTTCACCCTTCTTGGGCTGCGTCTCCTTGATCCAACTTCTAATGGCTTGGGCCTCTTTATTATGCTCACATCAAAAGTGTGTTTATAATGCTCAGATGCCTCTGAAACCTGTCTCAATGAGTTCAAAATACTCAAAAATGGCTATCTAGCCTCTTTTTGCATCCCATTTGGATAAGAACTGAAGAAGTCATGACTTCTCCAAGTTTTATCCACTAATTGTTCCACAAATTACTCTAAAACTGGCAGAAAACTACATTTCCACTCCAAATTTCCTTGAGGAAACGAAAATTTCGTTGCATCCCGGGCCATTTTGCAATCACAATCAGCTACGCTATGGGCTCGTAACACTGCAAAATGCTACGATGCAGGGTTATGGACCTGATGGTATATTAAACCGGAACTTATAAAACTCCTTGCGTCCGAAATCCTCCCGCTTATCGCAATCAGTAGTTCAACAACGAAGGCTTTGTTACACGGAAACACTATGATTGCGGACCCACTGGGACTTTAAACTGCAACATATAAACATGCATCGTATCTGGGGTATATCGCCTTTATAACTCACTTGCACCGGGACTGATTCCTATTACATATGTGATCGCATCACATCACATCGCTAACCTTGCATGGGGCCTGTTCTGTTCTCCCCTTCACCATCTGTGATATGTGATTGCGATTAGATCACATCACAACCTGAACTTGCCAAGGGCTGATTTGTAACACCGAAACACTTACCACTACGATATGTGGTTTGCGAAGGCCAATGGCGAGCTGCCACTTGGCGCCTCCTTATTCGCTGAAGACTTCCACATCATCCCAATCCTGTCATGTAGGCACATCAAACCTGAATTTTGACTTGCTTTAACTTCTGCATACGAACTCGATTTTAAATGTCGTTCACACCTTTGGATTCAAAATGACGAGCTCTTCAATTTGAAGTTGGGTTTGACAATATTCTGACACTTTGATTTTTGAGCATAATTCTGAGCACTTGATCACTCCTCCTCATTGGAAGCCTTTTGGACCCCAAAAGGATCACTTTCAGTTATTGAACATATGAGGGTATTGTTCCCTCACCTTCCCCACTTCAATCCATATAGCCTTTGATGGATGTGTACCTTTGAGACCCACCCGAAGATAATCAATATTTCCTCTTTTAGTTGTCCTTGTTCTTCTGTCAAGCATAGTGTCTTGCTAAAGCACATCAAGTTATTCTGGAGAAAAGTCTTCAATAGATGGAATTTGAACATTCTCTCCTTGATCTTCAATCAAAGGAGGTTCATATAATCTCAAATTTTCAACCTTAACAACGGAATATATTTGCATATATGAAGGCAAATCAAGCTTGAAAGCATTATTACCAATCTTTTCTAGAATTTTAAATGGACCATAACGACTTGGTTTCAGCTTTTTACCTTCACCTTGAAGCCTTTCCTTGCTAATGTATAGCCAAACTTCATCACCTACTTGAAATTGATGATCCACACAATGCTTATCATGCCTTGCCTTATACTTGCCTTGACTCTTTTCTAGCTGTTCTTGAACTATTTGGTGAATCAACTGAATTTTTTCAATGAATTTCTTTGCCATGTCTATGTCACTATGTCCATCTACAACTACATCTTTCTCAAAGATGAAATCCAAAGGCGATTTAGGCAAATACCCAAGGCATGCCTCAAAAGGCGAAGTTAGAGTAGAAGAGTGTTTTGCTCAGTTGTAAGCATGCTGAATATAATGCAACTGTTCATCCCATAGCTTAGGATGTTTGTTGCAATAGCCTCTTAGCAAATGAATGACTGTCTTGTTAACCACTTCAGTTTGACCATCTGTTTGTGGATGAAATGCTATACTTTTCTTCAATTTGATGTCCATCAAGTTCCATAAACTTGAGCAAAAATTCCCAACAAATCGAGAATCACAATCACTTACAATAGAAGTAGGCATTCCAAAATGAACCCATGCATTTTGAAATAAAATTTGAACTATTTGTTTAGCTATAATTTGATTTTTACAAGGCATTAACATGCACATCTTGCTGAAACTATCCACAACTACATACAAATACTCATGACCTTTCATTGACAAAGGAAGATCTCCTACAAAATCCATATAAACACTTTCCCATGGTCTTGAAGGCACTGGAAGTGGTGTGTACAATCCTAGTTTCCTATTACTAGGCTTACTTACTGTACACAATGAAAAACCTCTTATAAAACACAACACACTTTCAAGAATACAAGGCCATTAAAAATACCTTTGAAGATTTGCCATTGTTTTACTTACACTGAAATGTCCATCAATAAGAGAAGTGTGCGCTTCCCTTGTGACATTTACTCTCTCTCCCTATGGAACACAAAGTTTTCCCAAATGATACAATAGATTATCATTTACATGGTAGTTTAATTCCTCAACTCGGTGGCCTTGACTCAAGTTTAAATATACCTCTTGAAAGTCAGCATCCTGTGTGTATTGTTCAACATAACTTTTAGGCAAAAGAAATTTATTCTTAAGTAAAATGGCTACAATTACAATCGGTCTAGAAATCATATCAACAACTCTGTTATATACCCCTTTATTGTACTTGATTAACAAGTGGAATTGTTGTAAAAATCCCATCCAACGAAAGTGCCTTGACTGCTGCAATTTAGTTTGAGATTGTAGATATTGCAGAGGTTGATGATAGATGTGAATAATGGTTTCTTTTCCCATCAAATAATGCTTCCATTTCTTCACACTTTATACCAATGCATAAATCTCTTTATCATACGTATGATAGTTTATAACAACACCATTAAAAATCTCAGAATGAAATGAAATGGGCTTACCATTTTGTAAAATAAATGCACCCATGGCGTAGTCACTTGCATCTATTTGTATTTCAAAGGGTTGTTTCAAATCTGGCAATGCCAAAACTGGGGTTGAACTGATCTTTTGTTTCAAAGCATCGAATGCTTTTTGTTGTTTGCCTCCCCACTGGAAGACAACCTTCACGTTCGTCAATGCATGTAGTGGAGTTGCTATGGAGTAGAAATTGGCAATGAACTTCCTCCAGTATTGCGCTGCTCCTAAAAAACTCCTTACTTCTATGACTGATTTGGGTATTGGCCAATTCACAATGACCGAAACTTTAGAGGGGTCAATCTTCGGCTCACGTCCTCCAACTATGTGGCCCAAGTACACTAAAGAAGTTTCCCCAAGTACACTAAAGAAGTTTCCCCAAATTCACATTTAGACATCTTAAAAAAAAAATTATTCTTTTCTCAAGACATCCAACACTTTCCTAACATGCTTGACATGCTCTTCTTGTGATTTGCTAAATATCAAAATATCATCTAAATAGACTATTACAAACTCATCAAGAAATGATCTTAAAACATCATTCATAACTCTCATGAATGTAGCTGGAGCAATACAAAGACCGAAAGGCATAACCAAACACTCAAACAATCCCTATTTGGTTTTAAAAGCAATCTTCCATATGTCCTCCTCAGTTATTCTAAATTGATGATATCCACTTCTCAAGTCTAATTTAGTAAATTACTTTGCATTTTTCAACTGTTCTAGCAAATCATCTATTTTGAGCAGTGGGTATCAATTCTTTATTGTGATCTTATTTAAAGCTCGATAATGTACACACATGCGCTAGGTTCCATCTTTATTGGGTACCTATACAATTGGTGAACCACATGGCGAAGTAGAAGGATGAATTACTCCTTTATCTAACAATTCATGGACTTGTTTTATAATTTCTAAACTTTCCAAAATTGACATTTGATACATACCAATGTTTGGGAGTGGACAGTCCCACTGTAGCTGAATTTCATGCTAAATTTCTCTTTTTGGTGGCAATCCCTTTGGTTCTTGAAACATGTCCCCATATTGATTGACCACATCAACCAATTCAACTTTCAGTTTCACATCACAACCTACAAAGGGTTCCTGCTCCATGTCATTCTTCTGCTTGATCATGAGGAGCACGAGACCCTTGCTGGAATTAACTAGTCGTTTCATTTCACCTGCGCTTGCCAAAGACAGATTAAGTTTCCTGTGATGGGCTCTCACAATGTACTCTACTCTGTTTTTAAACAAATGGTTTTTGTTCTCAAATATGTGGAAAACAATCTTCCCGTCATACAAATACGGACTTCCCAACACAATTCTTGCGAAATCCAATGGAACAACGCCTAATTCAACTTCATCAATGAAATTAGTGGTGATTGCAAACCTGAAAATACATTTCCATTTGACCTGTAAATTAGCATCCTTGGTTATCCATCCCAACAGATACAGTTTGTGATGGGGCACAGTTTCCAAATTCATTTTCTTAACCAAATCCACAGAAATTAAGTTGGCCTACGATCCACTATCAAACAATGTATCGATTTTCATATGTTTGGAAATGACTCGGATATGGAATAACTCTTCAGTTTTCCTCATTTGAAATGTTATGGGTATTCTTTGTTGCACTGGTACTTGCTACGACTGCCTCTTTGTTGATCTCTTTGCTTGCTTTTGCTACAACTTTTCCTTTGGTGACTGTGGCTATGATTTTTGTTTCATCCCATGAGTCTGAACCCAAGTCTTGTTGTGTAGCAGCATTGGTCTTCTGTTCCCCTTTATTATTGAATTTCTTCGGTCATAATTCTGGATGAAGCTTCCAGCAATGCGCTTCATCATGTCCTTCCTTGGAACAATTCTTGCACACAGGTTTCTCCCCTTCTTTCTTAACATAAACATTTTTCTTCTGCTTTCCTTTAAACTTATTCCCTTTTTCAACACTCTGAAATGGCTTCTTCTTACCTTCTTCATGTATATTTTTCCCTCCTGCTTCGAGGTGTGTAGCTTGAACAAAAGCCTCATCAATATTCGTGGGATTGAACATAAGAGTAGTATGTCAAAGATAGCTATGCAACCCTCCTATGTATTTCAGCAAGGTATCTTGTTACTGTAAGTCTAGTCCTAGCATAAGAGCTCTTTTCCTAAACTCTTGAGTATACTCTTACACATTTTGACCTTTCAACTGTCTGAAATTTTTCCAATTCATAATGGCTTTTTGCATATGAGCTAAAGGGTAGAACTGTCTTTTTATAGCAGCAAAGAAATCAAACCAAGAAATAGAGATCTTACCATGTTTTCTGATCTCGTCTTGAGTCCTTGCTTCCCACCATACAAGTGTTGCATCCTCCATTCCCAATGAAGCCAATTGAATCTTCATATCATCCTCTTGAAGGTTCTGAATTCTACAATACACCTCCAACTCACAAATCTAGTTATCCAACTTCTTTGCATTAACTTCTACATTGTACATAGGCAACTTGAATTTAACATCAAGCTTCAGAAAAGGTGATTTACCAACCCCTTTTGAAGAATGATGATGAGTATGAGTAATAGTGGTATTTCCTCTCTTCATAGAGGACCTTAACCATATCTATCATGTCAAAGAAAACCTTTCTGAAGGTCTTCTCATCTTCTGTCATGATAGGTTCTCCTTCACAAGACATGGTCTCTAAAGACTCAACTACAAGTTGAAGTTGTACTGGTGTTGGAATCTCAATTGCAACTTCTGCAACTTGAGGCTAAACTGGTGTAGAAGACTTTGGCAACCTTGCTCTTCTTCCACTTGACCCAACTTCAGGGCTCTCAACCAGCTTTCCTTCACCTTTTTTGAGCTTTAACCTTGTAAGCATGACATCAACTTGCAAACAATTAAATCCTTCTTTCACAAGTAAATCTAGTAAGCAAAACCAATGCTCTGATACCAACTTGATCTGAATTGGAGCAAATTAGTAATGCTATGCTAATTCCCCATTCAGAAATAAACCCAAGATGCTTATCATTTGTTTTTTCAAGTGCTTAAGGATTCAAAAACTTCTGCATAATTAACAGATTCCTATGAAAGTTTCCTATTTAAATGTTATAAACACTTTAACATAAAATCATATGTTGAACAATAGCAATATAACAACAAAGAACATCAAAATATAACACACAACAAGCACATGATAAAGGAGTTCACCCCTCTTGGGCTACGTCTCCTTGGTCTAGCTTCCAATGGTTTGGGCCTCTCTATTATGCTCAAATTACATCAAAAGTGTGTTTACAATGCTCAGATGCCTCTGAAACTTGTCTCAATGAGATCAGAATACTAAAAAATGGCTATCTAGCCTCTTTTTGCATCCCATTTGGATAAAAACTGAAGAAATTATGTCTTCTCTAAGTTTTTTCCACTAATTGTTCCATATATTGCTCTAAAATCGGCAGAAAAGTACATTTCCGCTCCAAAATTCGCTAAGGAAGAGAAAATTTCGTAGCACCACGGGCCATATCATGTCGGCCATTTAGCAATCGCAATCGGCTAAGCTACAGGCTCGTAAGATTGCAAAATGTTGATGCGGTGTTACGAACCCAATGGGATATTAAATCGGAACTTATAAAACTCCTGCGTCTGGAATCCTCCTGCTTATCGCAATCGACATTTCAACGACGAAGGTTTTGTTACACGGGAACTGCGATTACAGACCTGTTGGGACTTTAAACTGCGACATATAAACATACATTGTATCCGGGGTTTATCGCCTTCAGAACTCACCCGCGCCAGGACTAATTCTTGTTACTATTGCGATTGTGATATGTGATCACATCGCTAGCCTTTCCCAGGGCTTGTTTTGTTCTCCCCTTCACCATCTGCGATATGAGATTGCGATTAGATCGCATTGCTAGCCTTGCCCGGGGCCTGTTCTGTTCTCCCCTTCACCATCTGCAATATGAGATTGTGATTAGATCGCATCACAACCCGAACCTGCTGGGGGCTAATTTGTAACACTGAAACACTTACAACAGTGATATGCGATTTGCGAGGGTCAATGGCGGGCTGCCACTTGGCGCCTCTTTATTCACTAAAGACTTACCACTTCATCCCAATCTTTCCATGTAGGCAAGTCAAACCTAAATTTTGACTTGCTCTAACTTCTGCATACAAACTCGGTTTTGAGCGTTGTTCACACCGTTGGATTCAAAATGACGAGCTCTTCAATATGAAGCTGAGTTTGACAAGATTTTGACACTTTGAGCATAATTTTGAGCACCTGATCAATCTTTAATATCGTCAAATTAAAATGTAAAAAAAAAAAAAAGACATCCCAAAACAACCTTTAGAACACATGAAGGTCATTATGAGTTTATGGTTATGCCCTTTGGACTTACTAATGCACCTTCAACATTTCAAAGTTTAAAGAATTCTATTTTCAAACCCCTATTAGAAAATTTGTGTTAGTATTTTCTGATAGCATACTAATCTACAACAAATCATAGGAAGAGCATGTACAACATGTTCATAGGGTCTCAACACGAGTGGGATAACAACAACTATATGCAAAGCCTTATAAGCGTGCATTTAGAATTCAAGAAGTGAAATATTTGGGCCCTATTATATCCCACGAATGTGTTAAAGTCAACCCTAAAAAAATCGAAGAACCAATTCCTAAGACCTTGAAAATATTTAAATGATTCTTAAAATTGACATGATATTACCACTATTTTTTATTTTATTTCTAAATCAAATTAATCTCCATAAAAATAATTATTATTATCAATATGAATGACTTATATTTAAATATAAATTATTCACATATTTAAATAATTATAATTATGTTTTTGCTCAGAGAGGCAATTATCAATAATTATTAAATGGTTGGTAGGAATTTAACCTCCAAAATTATTTTAGAAGATCTTTAGTTGTAGTCATAAATCAAAGATAAAGATTCATTATAAAAATAATTATGTCATCTTTTATATTTTTTTGTTAAGCTTGGTAGATGCTTCTTTTTCATTATAATATATGCAAGCAAGTTACAACCACTTAGCCTAGTCAGGTGGTCTCAACCTGCCCGGTGGGAAACCAAGTCTGTTAACCACCTAACCACATTATACGTCATCCAATAGCAAAAAATAGTTAGTTTATCTATCCAAGCTATATAAACTTGATTGTCATGTCCACAACCATAAGTTGCCTATCTATATATATAAACCACTGTAAATTGGAAAGTAAATGCTAAACGCATATAAACTTAAGCAAAAAAAGACTATGACTTCATCCTTTTAGTTCTCCTGATCGGTCAAGGCCAAGGTAACCGGGGCCAGATCTTTCGCACTGGATCTGGGCAGCTCGGTCGGCAAGCACATGCATGAAAAGTTTTTCCTGATTCGGCCTAGATGGCCATCCTATTTCTGCAGCTGGAATTGTATCTTTTGAAAGTCTTGCTTATAGTCTGGAAAGTCCTTAATGGTGGTCGTCTAGATTTGTTCCATCACCTTACCTAGGAGATATTTCAACAACCAATACTGGTATAGAGTTTGTTTATATTGTGTTTCTCTGTCGTGAGTGTGTCCCGGATAAGGAACTAGGACCTTCCACACTTTTACATCCACTGCCCCCATGTTTGCATGTCTGTTGATATCCTCCTCCCACTCAACGATGAGCCGTTGAATCTCCTCTCTCGTGCCACCCACATATGCAGTCACCGCTTCTTGGACCAGTCTGGCCACTGATTTCCTCCCACAACATTTTCCAGCATTGCTCAACTTAGCCGCTACCTCGCTATCTCGTAGTCTCTTGCCTCTGCCTTGCCTTTCACTGCACAATCCACTATTGTAATGGCATGGGGCCTTCTAGCTTGCTACTGATGATGGCCCAGAACAAGCTTTAGTGCTCTCTTCCTCCAAGCGGAGTTACTTGCTTTGGGAACAACCAACTAAGAATTACAAGCCATTATTTTCATAGTTTTCGCCAACTAATGGTTATGCTCATCCAACATTTCTTCCCCCCATGTAGCCTGTTCAAAGCCCCTGAGCGTGGGAAACCCCCACCCAAGATGCCCTGGACACTCCTACATGCTCCCTGCCTTGTGCCAATAATGGCCATGATTTCGGTCACGAAATGCATGGTCGCCCATAGGCCCAAAGGGCCAAATGTCCAGTCTAAAGGAGTTCCGCTCCTTCTCCCCAATGCCCTTGTTCGCTGACCTCATCCCTTATCCCCCTGACTTCGCCTCTACAATTCTTGATGTTGCTCATCTTGGCCTCCCATCTTCTGAGACCCTTCCTCTACTAGGTATCGCTCCCCTACCTTACGAACCATCCCATGCTCCCGCCACCAGTCGAAGCCTACCTGACCTCCTTTCCCAGCATGCAAATTC
>APFE030385945.1:0-24176 GCA_000404065.3 Pinus taeda | reverse complement strand
CGGAGGAGATTTGAACCTGTGATTGATTCAGATATGAGCTAGTTTGTGTGTAACAGGTGGAGATAGTACTAAGTACTTGCGAGGAGTATTGTACTATGTATTGTTACATGTTCTCAATCAATATAATATATAGATAGTTGGGGGTTTTCAGTTGTATGCTTTCCCCGGGTACATACTGTGTTGGTATGTGTGATTGATGCTTCAATGTGCGCATGCGATTGATGTTTTAATTTTTCAAATTGATGATCAACGTAGAGGAGGTTATGTATTATGCATGATTCCGCAAATAGTGTATAATCAGGATAATCTCTGTGAATAAGTGTCATATTATTCAAAATTTCTACAATATTTGATATTCTCCCTGCAAGGTATATCATGTCAGCTAAACCAAATCAGAATAAACCAACATACCTTAGCATAATTTGGGGAGGTTACCTTGTCTACATGATCAACGTAATACATGTATAACATAATAATGACGATGTATAGAAATATAACACATAATCATATAACCATATAACCATCATACTAGCTACAGTCTAGTCATCAATGCATGACCATATCAACTACACATACCATGACCTCATGCATGGAAAACAGCCACCACATCACTATACACGACCACATGTGAATACTGACATGCATAAACAATGCATAATCAACCATACACTCATGATGACACACTCCCCAATAACACCATGAACTTCCCATGGCAACCTCACTGGAACCATATACCATACCATACAAATGCAACAAGCACACAATCTTACAACACAAGAAACACAAATGAAACCAACATGAATACATTACCAACACACAACCCATCTAGTTAGAGGGTGAACCATGCTCTGATAGCACTCTGTAACACCCTCCTCCCACATCTACCCAAGTAACGGACCAACCGAGGTAAACATGTGACGAGAAGTTATAATGATATGATTCGACCCCCTATGTGTCAATTAAGGAAGTGGAATTGGTGGAACATATCACATAGACCTTCCACATCAACAACAGAACTCCCAAGAGCCATCCCAGCCACTCAGGTAACCAGCCCCTGAGACCAACTAAAGTGTTAGTACATTAAACCCCTAGACGCCCCCTTGATTTGGACTAGGGTGTGTTTAGGCAACTCCAAATGCTCCCACAACAAGGGCAAGCGAGCATCTGGGAATTTTTTTTCCCTAGTGTTGTGCTTGCGACTCTGGGATTTATGCCACTTTTTTAGGCACAGAGCCCAAGTCAAGACCCATAACTTAATGGCACCTTCAGAGATGAATTTACATAAGATACATCGTTCATTCATTTACAAGTAAAAACATGATAAGAGCCAAAGATCATGACAATCATAAAACTCATTCATAACCAACATATAAACATCATAGATGCTAAGCAGAAAACAACCATATAAAACACATAACAATAAGCATATTTACCTATCAATACCATAGGAAAGAGATTTTTATTACCACAAGAAAAATGAAACTAGATCTAGGACTTCCATGCATCACCCGACCATAGACATGGAAAGAGGAAAGAGGATGAAGATCCTCACAATATTTACATCAAAGAATATAAAGGTCATCATGAAGTAAATGGACTTGAGACAGAGATCCTGATATAACAAAGCCATTGAAGATGAAGAAGGTGGATATAGGGTTGGAGGCTGAATAGGAGTACGCAACAATAGGAGATTATTGGGATGAGGACATAGTCAACAAAATAACAGATCCCTTGCATGAATATCAGGAGTTGTTCCGTACTAAGTTTTCAGATATGAAGTGCATATTAGGAGATTTGGGAGTTATGATGATTCCTCTGAAGTTTGATGTGATGCCTGTCAAGCATTGACCTTATAGACTGAATCCAAAATACAAGGAGAAGGTGAAAGAATAATTAGGCAAAATATCAATAGTTAGGATAATTGAACATGTCGAAGAGTATGAATGGGTAAGTCCCATGGTGATTCAGGAAAAGAAGGCAAAAGGGGAAATCAAAATTTGTGTTGACTTAAGGAAATTGAATGATGCATGCCTGCATGACCCCTTACCTACACCATTTATAGATGAATTATTGGACAATGTAGGAGGACAAGAGGCATTTTATTTCATATATGGCTTTTTAGGATACCATCAGATCATAATTGCACTGAAAGATAGACATAAAATGTATTTTACGATAGAGTGGGGCTCTTATCATTACACGATGATGCCTTTGGATTAAAGAATGCACTTGCTATATTTTCCAGAGTTGTAATTGCAACCTTCAAAGAATATATACAAAAGTTTCTAGAAGTATACTTTGACGATTAGATAGTCTTTGGTCTATTAAAGAAGCATGTGGCAAGCTTAAGGCTGATGTTGGATACCTATAGGTAGTGTCATATCTCATTGAACTTGAAGAAGTGCATCTGTTATGCACCATTTGGTATATTGTTGGGATATGTAGTTTGTAAACATGGATTAAAGGTGGATCCTGTGAAGATCGCAGTTATTGTGAACCTGCTAGCATAAAAAACTGTGAGATAACTACACACGACACTGGGACACATTGGCTACTACAAAAAGTTTATAAAGGGGTACTTGCAGATAACTACATTGATGGAGAAATTACCGAAGAAAGCTGTGACTTTTCAATGGAGAGAAGAGTGCCAAAAGAACTTGTATGTACTAAAAGAGAAGATGGTAACTGCGCCTATTATAGTTTTCCCGGTTTGGAAGAAAGAGTTCCATGTACATGTTGATGCATATTACATACCATTAGGTGTAGCGCTAGCGCAACCAGGAGTAGGGGAAATTGATCATCCCATAACATTTGCAAGAAGGAAACTGTCTAACGTGGAAAATAACTATAGCACGACAGAAAGAGAGGGATTAACTATGGTGTATGCTTTACACAAATTCAGGGAGTACTTGTTGGGGGCACATTTTCAAAATGTTCATTGATCACTCCACGCTTAAATGTTTGGTGAATAAGCCTATTTTAGGAGGAAATATATGTCAATGGTTGTTATTATTCTAGGACTATGACTTTGAAGTTATAGTGAAGCCAAGAAAATCGAATGTTGGACCTGATAATCTATCAAGGATAGAGACAGGAGAAGAACCCATAAGTATCAAAGATAACATGCCTGATGCACATCTATTCGTAATTAGAGTCGCAGATGATCACTTCGCAGATATTATTTTTTTTCTAGCCACAGGGATGGCACCCACGAAGTAGACTATGAAGCAAAAGAAGGAGTTGGTGTCTCGAGCAACTGATTTTCCGTTGATTCTAGACATTTGTACAAACTGGGATTCGATGAAGTACCGCGTAGATACATCCTTAAACATG
The DNA here is from genome assembly GCA_000404065.3 of Pinus taeda. Lineage (NCBI taxonomy): Eukaryota > Viridiplantae > Streptophyta > Pinopsida > Pinales > Pinaceae > Pinus > Pinus taeda. The sequence continues at coordinate 20,843 of APFE030385945.1, read as the reverse complement.
AATGATAGAGTATTCCTTCAGAAGCTCATCGAGGAGTCGTAGGTGGTAACTATGCAGGAAAATCCACTGCGCAAAAGATCTTGAGAGCTGGACTATAGTGGCCCACAGTACATAAGGATGCAAATGAATTATGTCAAGCATGTGATGTATGTCAAAGAATAGGAAAGCCATCTAGAAGAGTTGAGATGCCACTAGTGCCACCTGTAACTTTGCAGGCTTTTGACAAATGAGCTATTGACTTTGTTGTACCTATTAGTCTGCCAGGAAAGAAGATTGGTGCGAGGTATATAATCATTGCAACTGATTATTTGACAAGATGGGTTGAGGCACAACCAATGAAGGAATACAACGTAGAAACATATGTGAAATTCATCTTTGAATATATATTGTCCAGGTTTGGTTGTTCAAAGATCTTGATGAGTGACCAAGGCACACATTTCTTGAAAAAAGACCATTGAACCACAAACTGAGGAATTTAAAGTTTACCACTAGAAGATCACCCCTTATCATCTACAAATGGAATAGTGGAAGCTTTCAATAAGATTATGGAGAATGCATTGACAAGGTATGCAATGTGAACAAACATGACTAGGATTTGAGAATTCCAGCGGTGTTGTGGGCATATAGAACAACATGCAAGAAATTGATAGGGCAGACACCGTTTAGGTTGGTATATGGACAAGAGGCAATTATGCCTATGGAATACATTATGCCAAGTTTGAGAATTGAAATTGTCACATATATGGAAGATATTGACATTATGAAGGAAAGAATGTTGCAAATACTAGCTCTAAAAGAAGACAACTTCATAGTAGGGTTTCATAAACAAGTGCAGAAAGCAAGGGAGAAAGCCTGACATGATAGGCGTATCAAGAAGAAAACATTCCAGGAAGGAGATCTTGTATTATTATATGACAACAAATTCATGAAGTTCCCAATAAAATGTAAAACACATTGGTTAGGACCATATATCATCAAGCATATCTCTAATGGTAGTGCAGTTCAACTCGTGAAGATGAATGGTCAGCTGATTCTAGGACGAGTGAATGGTAGCAGGTTGAAGATATACATGGACAACTCTATCCCTAGAGCTTCACACTGAAAAATGAAGGGAAGCAATTCCTAGTGCCACCTGCAATTGAAAGCGGGCACGAGAGTATAAACTACTCTGCAGAAAGGGACTGCACCGAAGAAATATTACTACGTGATAATCAGGAGTATGACGAAGTCCGAAGGAACTGCGACAAAGAAACAGTGACTGCGCTACGAGGGAAGGTTCGTCGAAGTTGGCCAAAAATATGATCGTTGGAAGGGAAAAGCTAACATTAAAAGGAAGTTGTCGTTAAGGGACACGAGAGAAGAGAATTTATGAAGCACAACTGGATGTATATAGCCCCGTACTTGCATTAAATGAGAAAATATTGAAGAAATCATGATGTTATAATTCAAATTTGTTATAAAACCATATCTCGTGCCACATTTGACACTTTTCCATCTAGAGAAGTTGAGACATTGCATCTAAGTGTGAAGAAAGCTACTATATGTCTGAGAGGATTTTTGAGGAACTTGTTGGAATATTTCTAGAGAAAGGATTAGTGGGTAATATGGAGGCACAAGGAGTGAAGGTTCCTATGTCCCCAATACACTAGAGGTCGCCAAGAAATCAAGTACCCACAGAACCACAACCACAGAAGAAGCAAGAGAAGAGACTCGCTAAGGTCCCTAGGGTGGAACTCAGAACATTCCCGAGGAAGAAAACACAAAAGGAAGTTCTCACGAAGAACAAAGAAGATAAGGGGAAGAAGCCTATGTAGAAAGGAAAGGAGTTGATGCAGCAAAAAGTGCCTGAACAGATCAATGATAGTGAAGAGGAGGATGAATTTCAACGCATGGAGACTGAGGACGAATAGATTCTTGCTATGCTCCCACCTTACATGCCACCAAGAAAACCAAACACCAAGCTAGTTAAGGAACCAAAGGAGGGTAAAATTGCCACATGCACTCCATTACTACCGTAGGAAGTGTTGTTTGAGGGTGAAGTGTTGGGAAATATTCCTTAGCTGAAACTGGAAGATTGGGACTAACGGTGAGAGAAAATACCCTCAATTTGAACCAAGTACATATTTGAAGCAGGTTTGGTACCCAAAAAGTGGAGTCACGAGGCAGGAACCATTCCAGTGGGCTACATGATTGCAAAGAGTAGGCCTCTTGAATATTCTAATAGTGCCACACTTTGGCTAAAGCACATCCAGTACAATGTGTGTACAATAGCTCCTTGCACTAGTACATGATGGATGCATTTGGCTAGGGACGAGGATCTCGATTGATGAGATGTTAGTCTGAAAAATCGCAGCGTTGCCTCATAAGGGAAAAGACCCTGCAAAATAATTTATGGGCAAGAATAAGGAAAAGGAGATGACACAAATGATGAAGGAAAAGTTTGGACCGGTGAAGAAGTCGTGGGGAAATGACATCAATTCCATTGATGACCAGGGAGTGTGTTTTGTTGCACACATTGTTGGTACCATTTCATTTCCATCCTTTTCTTCTAGAAATCCATCATTTGTCTATCTTTTTCTCCCATAAACCCCTCATATCCATCGAAACTGATTAATCAATAGCATTATAGTTGTTAATTTACATTAAATTTAATTTGTGAATTTTTATGTTAAAAATTAGGAATTTTCAACAAAAATTACAGGATGTCATGACTTCCTGTAAATGGTTTATGATGTGACATGTGGCATGGCAGGCAAGTCAAACAATGGATAGGAACGTGATCTGGAATGTACATGCATGGTGAAAAATCGATTCAACAACAAATCAAAAGCTCTTGGATACGCGGTCAATGCTGGTCAAACCCAACCTTTTTGGTCACAAAGGCAGAAAAAAGCCATAGTTTCCCAAACTGATTTCGTTTTGCTTTTGGAAATCGGTTTAGATTAGAAAGGACAAAAATCACTCTTTTGTAAAAGCAGAAACATCTGCATAATGTATGTACATTCGATTTAGATAGGAGACAAGTAGATAAAGACTGTGTATTGTATTGTTTCCAGAACAATTATTATCTCTATGTATTGTTCCAGAACATTACTCTTGCATGTGATTTCAATCTTTAGAACTTAATTACAGTCACCATTTTATTCCAACAGTGCTTATGCGTTAACATTCTCATCGCTTGAAGTTTCTTAAGTGTGCCATTGAAGCGTGGACGGGCCCTACGTGGAGATTGGTATACTGTTAATTTCATTTCCATAACGTTTCACATTTGAATGGTGTGCGTAGTGTTTAATGTTATTTCCTTGTCTGTGAGTTTATCGATTTGATTAGAAATTCTTGCAAATGATATTCATGGTGATAGCTTGAAGATTTGATTGCTAGATCATTGAACAATATCTTGTAAAAGATTTAATTGATCATTAGATTTCGAAGCATCTCTGTGGACTCTGTTTTCATGCATTTAAAATTTCAATGTGCTTTTGATTTTCATGAATGCTTAGTGTGTTAGCTGGAAAGAGCTTTTGTGTATAGTATCCTTGTAAAAGGATTGAAAACTCAGTCTAGCAATATGCTGTATCTTTAGGACAGTTAGATAAATTAGGTGATCTGAGTGTTAAGGTGAGAGGAAACATATTTCAACCTCATGTAAAGGAGAGTTGTAGCCTATCACAGTAGACACTTAGTTAGGGATCCTTTTATGTCTATAGACTTTAGACACGTGCCTATAAGTCTACCTACCTTGGTTGATATTAAATCTAGTCTAATCTAGCACCCTAGATTGGCCACTACATTTTGGCGCCATTGCCGGGGAGGCGCAGTTAGAGGATTTTGAAAAAAGATCAAAAAAAAAAAACACAACATAGATTTGATTTTAATTGTCATTTTAGAAGTCATGTTTGCTTATGCGTAGATCTAGAGATAATAAAGGTAGATTCATAAAAACCCCCCATCCAAAAACTAACCTACCACCAAGAGCAGACCCTTTAGGAAAAATTGAACACACAACACCAACTGAGGAAATCACCATACAAAAATTAGAGGATAAACATAAATTAGGCCAAAGACTTACACTTATTGAGAAACAAATCCTATTGGCACACGAATCACAGAAGAAACATCTCCCTGAATCTTCTACAAAACGAGAAAGTAGAAAAATAACTCAACAATCTCTAGAACAACTCTTTGGAACGAGTGACACTGAACAAGCAATTAAATCATCAGAGGAATCTATAAAAATGGTTGAGGAAGGAGGAGGATCAACAAGAAGACCCACTCCTGAACAACAACAAGATCAAAGAGTGGAGGAAGAGTCAACCTTTAAATTTCCTATTCATGAACCAGAAGACAATCATGATGAGGAAATAAAAATGAAAAACATACCTCCTTCTGTGTTACCAAACTTTTATGGCATGGCTTCAGAAGACCCTGATTCATTATTGTTTGAGTTTGACATTGTATGTCGAACATATGGTTACACAGATGATGCCCATAGGCTTAGACTCTTCCCAGCAACATTAATGGCATCAACACTAAGATGGTTCATGGGACTTGGTGAGCATGCAATAACTGATTGGGATGGCATGAGAAGAATATTCCTAAAGAAATACCAACCTTATTGTAGATCGAAAGATTCTAAATATGATATCTTTAGGATGAATCAACAAGAGGATGAAAATGTAGAGGAGTACTTGGAATGATTTGCTTACAATTTACAAAAATCAAAACATCGATCCATGACTCTTGATCTCATTTGAACAATATTTTTGAAGGGCAGTCGAGAGGAATACTTAGATGATCTTAATTTGATGGGAAAAGGTGATATTTCCACCTTACCTTTCAAAGGAATTGCTGATTTATGTGAAAAGTATTTTAGGAACAAAGCCAAAATTGGAAAGAGAACCATATCATCCAAAGCCACAAAATCTGCTTCAGCAAGTGTCACACGAGTTGAAATAGGAAATTTGTTAGAGCAATTCAAAACAGATCTATTGAGTACCTTGGGAACTCAAATTGACACTCTTAAAGCTAAGAAAAGACAAGAAGAGGAAGATCAAATAATGGTTTTCTTTTGTCCAAAATGCCGGAAGAAACATGCCTTAAAAGATTGCCCATTAGAGAACATTCAAGTGTGTGCCTTTTGTACTGAAAATCATGATATATTTCATTGCTCTAAAGTCAAGGTTTTGCAGAATTGTAATGTGGAAGCTAATACAGATATGAAAAATGTGTATTTTATGGACGCAAAAAGACCATGGCAGCCAAGACCTCCACCTCAAGGTATGTTCCCAAACCAGAATTTGCAATTTCCTTCACATGATCAGATGTATGCTCAGAATTCGTGGAATGTACCCATGCCATGGCAGCACCAAAATTACCCACAACAACAATGGATACCATCTCAACAATATCAACCATATCCTCAACCATACCAACCATATTCGCAGCCATATCAACAATATCATTAGCCATATTCACCATATCCACAACCATATCAGCAATATCCTCAGCAGCAAGTTGTTTACCCACATCAACCCCAACTCACTCAACAAGCATTGCCTGCTCCTCCACCAATAAATCCACCACAATTACAACTTCCATCTAACCAACAACCTCCTAGACCTACTCAAATCCTTGCTCAACCTGTACCAAATCCAAATAACAGAGTAGAGAGACCTGCTTATAATGTAGATGAGGGACCCTCATATCCCAAATTACCCTTGCAAAATATCAATTTGAGGTCTGGTAAGGTACTTCAGAAAGAATCTCCAGCAGCTGATAAACAAGAAGAAAACGAAGAAAATGAAAATGAAACTCCAATTCAGAGGAAACAAAATGATGACATCAAAAATAAACAAATGCAACCATTGCATCCACCACCTTTTCCAGAGAGATTGGTCCAAACAAAACTTCCCATGTCTATACCACAGTTTGATGTTTTAGATGAGATAAAGAATGTCTATATAAAAGTTCTGCTTCTACAAGCCATAAAAGACATTCCCATATATACTAAAGCCATCAAAGAATTGTGCCTCAAAAAGCCTACTAGGAAAAGAGTTGATCCACAAACCATTCATGTTATTGGACATTTAGCTGGCCTTATGGAAAACACCATTTCAATGGAAAAGTATGTTGATCCTGGTATTCCCAAAGTCACTACAATCATTAACAGCATACATATTCCAAACACCTTAATTTACCTTGGGGCCGCAATAAATGTGATGACTCTTGAAACCATGAAAACCCTCCAGCTCACAAACTTGCAGCACACAACAATTGTTCTAGAACTCGCTGATAGGTCTAAAGTGATTCCTGAAGGGATTTTCGAGGACATAATTGTTTCACTGGACTCTTGGGAGTATCCAGTGGACTTTTTAGTTCTCCAGCCAAAATCCAATTTAGGAGGACACCCTATCATCCTTGGTAGACCGTGGTTAGCAACTGCTGATGCATTCATATGATGTAGATCAGGTAATATGATCATTTCACGAGGAACTGAAAGAAAACAACTCACTCTTTACCCATCAGCACAATCACGAGCAGTAGCACACAATTTATGGCTTGATGATAAATGCAATGATAAGATAGAAGTTCAATCTGTTTTCAGCATCAACCAAATCTATGATTTTCAAGAACATAATAATGATGATTTGGTAGAATTGTTCCTTTCTCAACCTGATGTTTCCAAAGAATTGAGAAATGACCAATACCGTGCTGCAGATGAACTTTTGGCACAAAATTTTCAGGAAACATGCACCATTCATTCTTTGCAAACAACATTTTACAACGTTTTTCCTATCCAATCTATCACAAACACACAGAGCAAGACCATAGAGATTAGTCCAGGAAAAACTTTGAATATTGGCACTCACCTAGACTCATCTTAGGAGGAGAAATTGATTCAATTATTGAGAAAATACCAGAAAGCATTTTCTTGGGACTACACCGATATGCACGGAATTCACCCTGAAACATGCACTCACCATATTTATACAAATAATAATATCAAACTAGTGAGGCAACCACAGAGATGAATGAATCCCATGCTTCAGGATATTGTTGGAGAGGAACTACAAAAACTGTTGAAAGTCAATTTTATCTATCCTATCTCTGACAATCAATGGGTATCCCCATTGGTAGTAGTACCCAAGAAAAATGGTAAGTGGAGGATTTGTGTTGATTACATACAATTGAACAAAGCAACCCTCAAAGATTATTTCCCACTACCATTTATTGACCAAGTGCTAGACACATTAGCTGGGAAATCATCATTCTCTTTTCTTGATGGTTTCAGTGGCTACACCCAGATCAGGATAGCCTTAGAGGACCAGGACAAAACCACTTTTACTTGTCCTTGGGGCACTTATGCTTATAATGTTTTGCCATTTGGACTTTGCAATGCTCCAACTACATTTCAAAGAGTTGTATTAGCTATTTTTGCTGATTTAGTTCATGATTGTGTTTAAGTTTACATGGATGATTTTTCAGTGTATGGTAATTCATTTGAGCATGCATTAGAGAATCTTGAAAAAGTTTTGAAGAGATGTATTGAAGCTCCCTGAGCAATGAAAAGTGTTTTATGATGTTAAATGAAGGGATAGTATTAGGACACTGTATTTCTTCTCAAGGCATTAAAGTTGATCCATCAAAAATCTAGATCATTGTCAATTTGCCAATTCCGAAGACTCAAAAAGAGGTAAGAAGTTTTCTTGGGTATGCAAGCTATTACAAAAGGTTTATTGAACATTTTAGTAAAATAGCTTTACCTTTGTTTAAGCTTCTAGCCAGAGATGCACCTTTCAACTGGAATGATAATTGTCAGCAAGCATTCGAAACACTCAAAGAAAAGTTATCAACCACACCAGTCTTAAAAGGACCTAACTGGAGCCTACCATTTCACATCTTTACAGATGCATCTGATACTGCAGTAGGTGCCTCATTAGGCCAAAAAGAGGAGTCTTGTCATTATGCCATCTATTTCATTAGTAAAAATCTGACACCTGCAGAATTAAACTACACAGTCAATGAAAAAGAAATGCTTGCAATCATACATGCTGTGAATAAATTCCGACATTATATAACTGGTTATGAGGTTTTTGTACATTCTGACCATTCTACCATTAAGTAGTTAATGAATAAACCAGTAACTAATGGCAGAGTTACCAGATGGCTGTTATTATTACAGGAATTTAACATCACAGTGTTAGATAGACCAGGTAAGGAGAATCAGGTGGCAGATTTTCTTTCTAGACTGCAAAATCCAGGTGAGGTTGTTTCGGTTGAATATTCTTTTCTAGATGAAAATTTATTTGCAATTTCAATAGTGAATCCTTGGTATGTTGACTTGGCCAACTGTTTGTCCACAGGAAGAACACCTCCATATTTTACTCTAAAGGAAAAGAAGAGGCTAATCAAACAAAGTTCTCGATACTCATGGGTTAATGGAGATTTATTTTACACTGGTTATGATATGATTATTAGACGATGTGTAAGAAATGATGAGATAATTGATATTTTAAAATCTTGCCATGATGAACCGTGTGGTGGGAATTTTGTAGCTAAAAGAACAGCATTCAAGATTCTTAGTCTTGGATACTACTAGCCATCTATTTTTAAGGATTCCAAGAAGTATGTGAAGAGTTGTGATAGCTATCATAGAATGGGTAGGCCAACAGCTACACATGAAATGCCACTTCAGCCTCAAGTACACTTAGATCCATTTGAAAAATGGGCTTTAGATTTCATAGGCCCCATCAATCCAACTTCCAAAGGTAAGAAGTACATCCTAGTGTGTACTGATTACGTGACAAAATGGGCTGAAGCCAAATCACTAGTCCGGGCAACTGAACAAACAGTGGTAGACTTCCTTTTTGAAGAAATTTTTGTAAGGTATGGAGTACCAAGGGAGATAGTGACAGATCAAGGTACTCAGTTTACTTCAAAGCTAGTTAAGACATCACAGAAAAATGTCAAATCAAGCACAGAAGAAGTACACCTTACCATCCACAGGCCAATGGCCAGGTGGAATCCACAAATAAAACATTGGAAGGAATTATCACTAAGATCGTAGCAATGAACATAAAGAATTGGGAAGAGAAGCTCAAAGATGCACTCTGGGCTTATAGAATCACATGGAAGAACACTACAGGATTTACACCATATCAGTTGGTGTATGGAAAAGAGGTAATGCTTCCTATTGAATTTCAAATACATACTTATAAGATGGTTGCAGATTTAGGAATTGATCTTAATGAAGCCCAAGAAGAAAGAATTCAGCAATTGAACCAGCTGGATGAAATGAGGCAGCAAGCAGAGGAGACAACACTCCTAATGCAGAAACAAAGGAAGCAGTGGCATGATGCACACATAAAAAAGAAATAGTTCAAAGAAGGAGACTGGGCTTTACTCTATGACTCTAAATTCAGAGATCATAAAGCCAAATTTACCACACATTGGATGGGCCCATATGAAATAGTTCAAGTTTATGAGAATGGGTCAGTCAAGCTTATTACCATTGATGGAGAAGGTCACCCCTTTCTTGTCAATGGCCACAGGTTGAAACTCTATCATAAGTCCATCACCAAGGAGGATTTTCTTCAAACTGTATCTCAACAAAGGGAGGTTGAGATATTGCAGCCTTCAGCTGTGATATCTCTACCTTAGTTCATTTCATTTCAATTTAAATATAATATTTATATATATATATTATATATTATATATATATATATATATATATATATATATATATATATATATATATATATTAAAAAAATATAATAATGGTTTAGATGTGAAAACCAGACTCTGGCACACTCTAACCCATAATTCTTACTTGAAAACCAATTCTTTAGCTGGTAAGAATTCCTTGTTCTATTTGTTTACTGTTTGATTCATCCATTCAATAATGACTTGAGGACAAGTCAAAGCTTTAGTGGGGGAGAAGCATCATCATTTTTGTTTTCCTCATCTCATCTCGTTATTGTAAATTCTCAAAGAGTTTGTTTCAGCACTTAAGTACTTCAATAAAGAAGTTGTTTTTGTCTTTGTTCTAATCAGAGGGACTTGTTCAAGCAATATGCAGTGGGACCTATTCAGAAGACTATGTTACCAGCACCAATATTAGAGGGACCTGTTCAACAAACATCAAAGGGACCTGTTAAAGGCTGCTATCTCAAGCTACTTCGACAAAGCTTCAACAAAGTTTCAACAGAATTTCAAAGGTTGCTTATCATAAAGGCTCCATCAATACCAAAGATCAAGGAAGCTGCACACACATAGTTCTTTTTCAGATTTCAAAGAAGCTGCACAAACATTCTCCAGATCTCAGAGGGACCTGTTATATCCGAATTCATCTCAGAAGGGACTTGTTATGGACAGTGAAGAATAGTCATATCTGGACAATAAAGATCAGTCCTACCTATGCATCCCAACTCAACTCTTGATCAACCAACACAGTGTAATGTATTGTTGTAATTTTTATTTTTAACATTTAAAATTCTTGGATTATTTTAGTGTTAAATATGATGACTATGTTTGCTTATGATCAATTTCAAAAACACCCCTATACCCATCACCCTTGTCACATTCCTAACAACTATCATTTCCCAACACACTCTAGCCTATCACCATACTCCTACGATTTTTAAATCTTCTCCTACACCACCCTTCAAACCGTGTTATTAACTCCTCATTCTTGAATCGACCATCAAACCTTATTATCGGTCCAACATTTTCCTAATCGGCCAAGTACCAATGAGCAAGGGACAGGTGGTGAATCATTGGAGAGCCAAGTGTTAAACGATTTCATTCGACCCAAGTCGACTCATGCAAACAACTATCCATTATCATCACTCCAACGCTCCATATATGCTTACAACGTTCTCATGACGATATCTATACAACCTAGTACAACTCCTTTTCTTTGTAATATGAATGCGCTCTGCATTATCATTATAGTAAATTGGGTCGGTTGTTAAAGTTTCATTTCATTCTCAGTTTGTAAAAAGGGCGTTACCATACTAGTAATTCAAACGCTGTGATTTTAAAAAAGGCCGAGAACAGAAGGTGTTACAAAGGGAGAACATAGTAATTGGGCTCACAAGTTTCCACATCCGCCATAATTCGAGGACATTCATCCGGTCGCTGCCTAAGCCATTGAAGAAGGAGATCCCGAGAACAGAGGGCGCTACCAGGTCGGTTGAGTGGAGCGCAAAACAGAGGTAACAAATCAAGAGACCCTTGTTGAATTATTAAGCATAAACGAAGAGGGTTAGAACAGGAGTTTCTTTGTCAAAATGACTAATAGAGCAGAGCCTAATACATTTGATAGTTCCCAGTATCATGATGACTGTATTACAATTTTAAGGGAAAAGCAATGGCTACCCTTCCTGGAGAAGTTTAATGGGAACAATGAAGAAGTAACTAAGTAGTTTGAATTTACATTTAATGGAGAGAAAGCATTGATAGGCAACTTCTCTTTTAGGATTTCAGAGCACACCATAGCACAAACCTTGGGAATCAGCCCAGAAGGAGAAAAATATTTCAAAACAAAAAAATTCAAGGAAAAATCATGGACCCAATTCATGTCTAGGTCGAGGGTTTCCTCTGTTAACTGGAAAAAGGGTGTCCCTAGAAGCTGGCTGATGCACCCATGGGATGAAATGGTGTATATTATTCAGAAATTTGTTACGTGTGAGGGTCGTTACAACATAGTCTATCTATACCACATCAAACTCCCGTTGCACTTAAAAGGGCAATGCACCATTAGTCTACCCTACTTCCTCTTACAGAGTTTGACTAAGATGTCAAAAACTATTCAAAAGCAAAAGGGTAATGAGGATAAAAGCTTGTATCATTTTGGGTTAATTAAAATTATAATTGAATTTGAAGTGTAGAGGAGGGGAAAAACATGGAAGGAATTTATGGTGGCTAATCAAATCAAAGATGGAGAAGATGAACAGGAACAACAAGAGCACTAAGGATTTATGCTTGACATTGATGAGGAAATCCCTGTGCGCAAGTCAAGCAACGTCCCTCCGCACAGCAGTAGTGTAAGGACGAGAAAGATGAGGCAACAAGTTGCCCAAAAAATTGAGGAAGACAAGATTTTCACTACATATACAAGAAGATCAAGGAGAATACAAAAGACCCAAACACAAGAAGATCAACCAAAGTCAAATGCACATGCACTGATGGACATTGAGAGCAGTGCTCATTCACAGCCTGGACCAGAAGCCGAAATGGAAGTTGAAAGTAACAAAAGGCAAGGGAAAGAGTCACCACCTGCAAACAAGAAACAAAGGAGGTTAGAAAAACAAATTGAAAAGCTAAAAGAAGAATTGATGGAGGCCAACATGCTAGAGAAGGTCATCAAGAAGGAGAATGAAATGTTGAGAGCTCGGAGTAAGAAGACTCAGCAGAAAAATGAGAAGCTAAAGGATCAAATCAAAGAACTCAAGGCCGAACAAACCGACATTTGCAAGTGGGCAACTAAATGGTATACTCAAAAGAAAGCTCTCAAAGAGAAATACAAGAATTTGAAACATGAGCTCCACATTCAGAAGGATGCCCAAGCTCAAAAGAATATAGATGCATTGTTACAAGCAGCATAGGCACAACCAGGAACAGAGTATAAAGGAATCACATCAGGATTAGCATGAGGACATGCTAAATTATTGAGCTTGGGGGAGATGTTGGTACCATTTCATTGCTATCATTTTCTTCTAGAAATCCATCATTTGTCTATATTTTTCTCTCATAAACCCCTCATATCCATCGAAATTGGTTAATTAATAGCATTATAGTTTTTAATTTACATTCAATTTAATTTGTGAATTTTTATGTTAAAAATTAGGAATTTTCAACAAAAATTACAGGATGTCATGACTTCCTATAAATGGTTTACGATGTGACACGTGGAATGGCAGGCAAGTCAAAACAATGGATAGGAACGTGATCTGGAATGTACATGCATGGTGAAAAATCGATTCAACAGCAAATCAGAAGCTCATGGATATGCGGTCAATGCTGGTCAAACCCAGCCTTTTTGGTTATAAAGGCAGCAAAAAGCCATAGTTTCCCAAACTGATTTCGTTTTGCTTTTGGAAATCGGTTTAGATTAGAAAGGACAAAAATCACTCTTTTGTAAAAGCAAAAACATCTGCATAATGTATGTACATTCGATTTATATAGGAGACAAGCAGATAAAGACTGCGTATTGTATTGTTTCCAGAATGATTATTATCTCTGTGTATTGTTCCAAAACATTACTCTTGCATGTGATTTCAATCTTCAGAACTTAATTACAGTCACCGTTTTACTCCAACAGTGCTTATGCGTTAACATTCTCATCGCTTGAAGTTTCTTAAGTGTTCCATTGAAGCATGGATGAGCCCTACGTGGAGATTGGTATACTGTTAATTTGAATAGTGTGCATAGTGTTTAATGTTATTTCCTTGTATATGAGTTTATCGATTTGATTAGAAACTCTTGCAAATGATATTCATGGTGATAGCTTGAAGATTTGATTGCTATATCATTGAACAATATCTTGTAAAAGATTTGATCGATCATTAGATTTCAAAGCATCTATGTGGACTCTGTTTTCATGCATTTAAAATTTCAGTGTGCTTTTGATTTTCATGAATTCTTAGTGTGTTAGCTGGAAAGAGCTTTTGTGTATAATATCCCTGTAAGAGGATTGAAAACTCAGTCTAGCAATACACTGTATCTTTAGGACAGTTAGATAAATTAGGTGATCTGAGTGTTAAGGTGAGAGGAAACATATTTAAACCTCCTGTAAAGGAGTGTTGTAGCCTGTCATAGTAGACACTTAGTTAGGGATCCTTTTATGTCTATAGACTTTAGACACGTGCCTCTAAGTTTACCTACCTTGGTTAATATTAAATCTATTCTAATCTAGCACCCTAGATTGGCCACTACACACATCTTGGTAGGTAATATAATGAGTAAGTGCAGGGCCAATGTGGTGCCTACAACTATAGTATCTTTGGTTGCACAGTGCAGTGCAAGGGTCCAATTTAACTGGGTTGCCTATCTTTGCAAGGAATTTTTGACATATTGCAGAGAAGCACATGAAGAGGGGAAGACCTTCCATTACGTTGCGCTGATAATACTCATCACCCTAATAGGTGGAAAGAACCAGAAGACTTGCAATTTCCATATGTCGAGGTGGATGTTTATGAAGTAGCGAGGTATTCTTCCCTCTAGTTTACTAAAGAGCTGACTCGTGCAACAAAGAATATGATTTTCTTTGTGGTGATGGCAATGGATATACACATGGTGGTGAGTCAGCGTCAAAGGCTATCACCTAGTTTATATAAGCAGTATTGTAACATTGCAAACTTCAAAGTGGACTTCCACAAAGCCTATGTCAAGGCAATGAAGGACTCAACTAGTACATAGCACCCATTGCCATACTTAGTAATTGAAGATGATTTTCTCGTCGTAGTACAAAAATGGCTAGAAGAATGGATGACTCCACCCGGTGGGGTAGTTGGAACAAAGAAGAGTACACCACAGGATGAAGGTACAAGTGGAAATGATGCAGAGATAGAAACAAAGGAAATAGAGAAGAAGCATGAGGAACCCCTCAATGATGCAGGAGTATCAGAGGAGTTACCTTTTATTGTCAAAACGAGAGACACAACAACTGCGACAGGCAAGAGGAAAAAGCAGAAAGAGGATAAGTCCTAGGGTGCAGAAGTGCTTGTCCTTAATGATGGGGACATCAACGAGATCAGAGAGAAGGTCCAAGAGATCACATTGGAGACCTGGGATAGAAATGATAATCAATATAGAATGAGATTGGATAAGGTACAATAGGGTATTAGAGAGCTAAAGGCATTGCCACAAGTAGCAAAACAACCAGAACAAATAACTTGGCCATTGCAGGTAGAGCAAAGGATAGAAACACAATTCAACGTTAGAATTTTGTAGATACCAGCTGGGGCACTTCATTGATACTCACCAAAGGACAAAGAATGAGCCAAAGCATGGAAGACTACACGAATTCCATCAAATTTTAACAACCGAGCTGTAGGAGCAAGAACAGTGAACCTCAACGACAACTATGAAGATGTAAAAGGAGAAAGATGCAATGAAGAAGCAGCTGTAGTAGGTGGCTAAGAAAATAGACGAAGTATATCAACGACAAGAACAGTTGGAAAAATCCATCGAAGATAATTGCAACAAAGTCTCAGATGTGAAGGTCGGTGAGGTGGAACCACCAACATAGAAGGTCACGAAGCTTGCCCTCGCGATCAAGGAATCGAAGAATACACTGGCGAAGATAAAATTTGAGTATGGAGTACAGATATCAGAGCTACAAATAAGGTTGCAGCCAACCACACCACCAAAAGTGCGGGAGCAGAGGTAGAAAGACTTAAAGACAACATTGAAAGACATCTTCAACACAGTGGTGGACTGTGGGAAATATTTGCATGACACGATGCAGATTTGGATCTCATTGCAGAAGGATTCAAATATCAAAAATATCAAGGAAGAATTACAGGTGAAGAAGAAGCAACGTGACGAGATCTTGGCAACTATAAAGACCCTACCAGTCTTACAAAAACTTGCCAGCATTATTGAAGGGAAGAACCTCCAAAAGCAGATAAATGGTATTTAGAAGAAGGAGAAAATTTTACAAGCGAGGAATCAATCATGGCAGGTTTACGCTCTCAAAATATCTCAGGCGGTGGATGAAAGGCTCAAAGATCTAAAGAAAAGGGAGGTAGAAATACTACAGAAGGTTGTTGGCCCAACCATAAAGGCATTGCTAGAGGAGGTGTGCAAACAAGAGAAACAAATGGCATAGACAATCTACTAGTATAATGCAGTCTACAATGGAATTGTAGTGAAAATCAAAGGAACCACATCTGAGTAACTCAGGACGAGTCATGGGTGAGTGTTGGAGGCTGTTGGGCACAACCCAACTTGGTCCAAGTTTTGGGTCAAAGACTCCACATTTTGAGGAGTGGAGCGCGTGGAGCAAGCAAAGTTCTATTCATCACACATTGTTTAGGGGCTTTGGGGTGGGTCAAAAGTCCCTTATTTTGTAACGGGTTTCAAATATTAGTCCCTTGTTTTGTCGGTCCATGATATGTGGATCATGGTCATGTAGTGAGGAAGTATATATAAAGAAGATGTAATACTTTGTTGAATATGAATAATGGGATGAGAAGATCATAAGCGAATTGAGTCTATATATCTATAAGTTTGTATTTTTTGGCAAGCTTCGCAACTGAGTGCGTAGAGGTCTAAAAGAGTTTGTAGCGGAGTGCACAGACCACCTAAAACTGGGTTTGCAAGTGATCCAGGTGAATGTTAGTGGCCACCAACCTATCCCACTTGGACCTCCACATCTGTCTCTTTCATTTTTTCAGTTTCCGTAATTGTAGCACAATTTACTATGTTTAGCAGTTTTTAAGGTCTTGAACTTCCCAAGCTGTTTTCAGGCCCTAAATGACGTTTTTTGGAAAATTTGGGAGCAACATGGGTCCATGGACCGATGTTTCTCTTCCCATGGTTGTAGTGCTGGGATAGCTCTTTCTAACGAGCTATTGTACATGTCAAACGAAGATCGGGTGCCAAAGTACGACCACGGGAAGTTGATGTACCAACTTACCCAAAACGGGGTCCACAGTTTTGCGTTTCATCTTCTAGGGTTAGGTTTTTGGATGTTAAGGGTTTTCCATTGTTTCTCAACAATAAGTAGGCTTTTAAGCCTCAGTGTAACACAATTCATAGGCATGTAGCCGCCACATCTCTTCTCAGAGATAAGCTACCATTGCCTTAGCTGGTTTATTTCCATTTATGTTTGTAAGCATATTTCAGTATTTTACATTAATGAAATGAAGTATTATTTCCACTGCTATATGTATTTATGATTATTTCTGTAATTTGTTGAGTTCCTATTTAAATCCGGATCATTGGTATTAGAGCGGTCTGCTTTTTCTTTATTTTTCTTTGCATGTCCCCAACGAGGTCAACATATAAGGAGTTAGGGCTTGAAATGGTCAAACCTTTGCAAGACCAGCCTTGCAAATATCGATGCCCTCCCATGGCGGATGAAAAGAAAGGTGAGGGGGCAAGAGATCCTATCAAAATCTTGCTCGAAGAAGCCCTTGAGCGACAAAGGAACACGATGATAGACACCTTTTCCCAGATCCTTCAGCGGCTACCCAGAGGCGACACATCGGCTTCCAACAACTACTCTGGAAATGCCACACCATTTAAGGTACAAGTTAATTTTTAAATCCCCATATTCAAGGGACAAATAGATGCAGATGTTGTATATAAATGGTTAAATGTGCTAAAAGGGTATTTTTTTGTTCATGATTTTTCTAGTTGGGAAAAGACTATTTTCGCCCTTCTCAAAGCAACCCGCCATATCAAGGACTTGTGGGAAACCTACTGCGAGTAGAAGGATGAATGTACAGACTCACTATTTTCAGCTGTACCTAATTGGAATTCATTATGTGATGCTATCAAGGAGCACTACTACCCTGTCAAAAGCTATGAGGACGAATACATAAAGTGGACCACGCTGCAACAGGGAAGGGACCAAGATGTGCCAGAATTCACAAACATTTTTTACACCCTTCGCACACAGTTGGGTATCAAGGATTCTGAGCTGCATTTGGTACTCAAATACCGTGGCTGCCTACATAGATACATTCAGGAAGAGATGGAGTTCTTGAACATCTCCTCGCTCGGCATGGCTTACCGATACGCTATCAAAATCGAGCAAAAGTCCAAACAAGGGAAGCGAGACTTTGGATCTACGAATTCGAAGTGAGGAAAAGGCTTCCCCAAATTGCAGAATCAAGGACCAAACCAAGACGGGGAAACCCAAGACAACCCGTTGAAGCCACAAGAAAAGAACAACACTACGAAGTCAAAGAAGGACACAAGAAAGTGGTGTGAGTTCCACAAGAGCCCCACTCACAACAAAAGTGAGTGTCAGACTAAGCAGTCACTGGTGGTTGAGTTGAAGGCTTCAGAAGCAGATGCATGTGCCAACCCTAAGTCAGAACCCGACAAGGGGAATGGAAAAGGGAAGCAGATCATCGATACGAAGTCCAATGCCACTATTGCCACTGCCAAGATCCAGAAGAATGATCCTGAATATCCAGAGGAGGGGGAGCGTCTTTTCCACTCACAGATGTGGGTGAAGGGTTCACCGCTTCAATTCATTGTTGACTGTGAGAGCCAAAAGAACCTCATTTCACCAGAGTTCGTAAAGCGGTTGGGCCTACGGACTACACCACACCTGTATCCATACAGTTTCGGGTGGCTTCACCAAGGATGAGACCTTCGAGTTCGCCAGCAGTGTTGCCTTCCCTACAGCATCAAGCCCTTCACAGATGAGGTATTGTGTGATGTTAGACCTCTGGATGTTTGTGATGTATTATTAGGCCAACCATACTTGTGGAGGCGACATGCTATGTATGAGTCAAGGCCTCGCGCTGTTATTATTTCTTTGGGTAATTCATTATACAGGATACCAGAGGTAGCCCCACTTGCCTCCACCTCTTTGATCGTTGCTAAGAAAGGCAGCAAGCTCATCTCACAGACTAGGAAATTTATTTTATGTCTAGTTCGCTCCCAAAGTAAGGGGAAGATCGTTGCCACATCCATGATCCAAAAAAAGTGTTCCTCCACGTAGCAGCAGCAGAAACAGAGGGATACGGTCATGACAGAACACGGGAACAACCTCTCCTCACCCATAGGGGTGCCACACAAGTTTCGGGTGGGCAACAAAGTCTAGTTGCATTTGTAGAAAGAATGCCTTACAAGAGCCCATCAGAAGCTTCGACCACTCCGACATGGTACTTACACCAGTACCAAGGCTGCGGGGAATAATGCTTTGGAGCACATAATTCCTCCATTCCTTTGCCTACACCAAGTGTTCAATGTGCACCACCCTCGACCATGCTTCCCACCATTATTGGTCACATCCAATATTGTAGAACAACTCACTAGGGACCAAGTTCAGTAGATGGAGGAACTCAACACAGTGGGGAGCATTGCTTCCTAAGGGGGAGGAATGATCTAGGTGGATGTTGGTGGCCATCCACCTATCCCACTTGGACCCCCACAACTGTTTCTTTTAGTTTTTCAGTTTCCGTAATTGTAGCACAATTTACTATTTTCTAGCAGTTTTTTGGCCCCTGAACTTTCGGAGCTGCTTTGAGGCCCTAAACGACGTTTTCTTGGAAATCTGGGAGCAACATCGGTCCATAGACCAATGTTTCTTTTCCCAAAGTTATATTGCTTGGATAGATCTTTCTAACGAACTATTGTATGTGTGAAACGAAGATCAGGTGCCGAAGGTACGACCCTGGCAAGTTGATGTACCAACTTACACAAAACGAGGCCCATAGTTGGGTGTTTCATCTTCTAGGGTTAGGTTTTTGGATTTAAGGGATTTCCAGTGTTTCTCAACAATAAATAGGCCTTTGAGCCTCATTGTAGCACAGTTCAGAGGCATGTAGCAACCACATCTCTTCTCAGAGATAAGCTACCATCGCCTTAACTAGTTTATTTCCATTTCTGTTTGTAAGCATATTTCAGTATTTTACATTAATGAAATGAAGTATTATTTTCGCTGCATATCTGTATTTATGGTTATTTCTGTAATTTGTTTCATTCTTGTTTAAATCTAGATCATTGGTATCATATTGGTCTTCTTTTTCTCTGTTTTTCTTTGCATGTCCTCAACAAGGTCGGGATATAAGGAGTTAGGGCTTGAACTGGTCGAACCTTTGCAAGACCTACCTCGCAGATCTCGACGGCCTCGCATGGCGGATGAAAAGAAAGACGAGGGGGCAAGAGATCCAATCAAAATCTTTCTCAAAGAAGCCCTCGAGCGACAAAGGAACGCGATGATGCACAACTTTGCCCAGATCCTTTAGCGGCTACCCAGAGGTGATGCATCGACTTTCAATAGCTACTCTGGAAACGCCACACCGTTTAAGGTATGAGTTAATTTTGAAATCCCCATATTTGAGGGATAGATAGACACATATGCAGTAGATAAATGGTTAAATCTGCTAGAAGGGTATTTTTCTTTTCATGATTTTTCCAGTCGGGAAAATATTATTTTCACTCTTCTCAAAGTAGCCCCCCACATCATGGACTGGTGGGAAACCTACTGTAAGCAAAAGGATGAAAGTACAGGCTCACTATTTTAAGCTGCACCTACTTAGAATTCATTCCGAGATGCCATCAAGGAGAAGTACTACCCTGTCAAAAGCTATGAGGACAAATACATAAAGTGGACCACGCTGCGATAGGGAAGGGACCAAGATGTGCCAGAATTCACAAACATTTTTCTTACCCTTCGCACACATTTGGATATCAAGGATTCTGAGTTACATTTGGTACTCAAATACTGTAGCTACCTACATAGATACATTCAGGAAGAGATGGAGTTCCTGAACATCTCCTCGCTTGGAACGACATACCAATACGCTGTCAAAATCGAGCAGAAGTTCAAACAAAAGAAGTGAGACTTTGGATTTTCGATTTCGAAGCAAGGGAAAGGCTTCCCCAAATCGCAGAACCAAGGACAAAGCCAAGACGGGGCAACCCAAGACAACCTGTCAAAGCCAAAAGAAAAGAACAACACCACAAAGTCGAAGAAGGACACAGGAAAGTGGTGTGAGTTCCACAAGAGCCCCACTCACAACACAAGTGAGTGTCGGACCGACAGTCACTAGTGGTCGAATTGAAGGCTTCAAAAGCAGATGCATGTTCCGACCCTGAGTCAGAACTCGACAAGGGGAATGGAAAAGGGAAGTATATCATTGATGCAGAAC
>APFE030385942.1:0-13448 GCA_000404065.3 Pinus taeda | reverse complement strand
TTATGAGTTAATAATTAGTGAATTAATTAATAATTAATTCACACCACTCATCACTAGTGTATTTGGCAGTTAGACTAAATACAACTAGTTCAACTAAGTCAAACTGAACACAACTCCATCAACTCCTCAATCAACTCCACCAAACTCAATTACTTGAGTTCTAACTGAAGTCCATCATGCAATAGCTCAACCAACCCATAGGAAAAGTGTATTTTCTTCTGGCAGTTGCATGTGCCACATCCGTAGCTCGAATTGAAGAACTGCAAGAGGTTAAGATAATGTTTATAGTCCAAATATTATAAAGAGCTAATAATATTTGACTGTTCTATTTTTAGACTGGTAGTCTAAAAATAAAATCCGCCCATATGTCTAAAAATAGAGGTCCATCTATTTTTACCAACATGACCAATCATCCACAAACAACATCCTGCAACTCATAGACCATGATCCATATGTCTAAAAATAGACATAGTTTAAAAATAGACTTTGCGCCAAAATAGCCTGCAGGCACACTTAGTGAAGGTGACTTCTTTTCACTAAGCTCCATCATCTTGTTGCATTTTCAGCACTCCCTCTCAACAAGATATGGATTATCTACAACCCCTATCCTGTAACTCTGGAATGTTCTGCATGTAACACATCTACCTGGTGCACTTGTTCCAACAACACTTGGAACAAAAACACTCCCAACTAACCACTCTGTTGGGCTAAGAACATACTCTGATGATGAAGCTCTACTTGCTGCTGACAAGTGCTCCCTCTCTGACATCTGCGCTACTACAACATCTCCATGAATCTCGCACTAATTGCACACCTCTCTGTGCCACCTAGCACTGTGCAAAACACTTCTGCCTCTCGCATTGCTGCAGCCTGCTAGATATGCGTTGTCCTGGGATTCTCTGAATTGTCGCTCTCTTTACTGCTCCATCCGCATCTATCTCTACCTAATCAGTCAGTTCCTGCTACTCCACATCGGGGCTCTTATAGCAAGGTCTCATCCAAGAGGCTGGGTACCTCAAGGATCGTGCCCCTCCTCCTTGGGACGATCACTCTATATCACCCCACCTCCTACCTAGAGGTATGGCTGCATGTGATCCCTCAGCCCACTTGGCTCGAAATTTCCCCCTACTGGAGGTCTCTGCATGAGTAGATGTCTCTACTCAATCTCCACTCAGCTTCCCCTGTTGTAGTTGCTCCACAACCTCCTGAAGCTGCTGCACCAATCGTGGCTCCTCCACCATTGTCTGAGACTTCTTCTGGCTCTGCATGTTGAGAGGTAATATACCCTCCTTCTCAGCCACCAAGTCTCCATTAGTTACCTTTCTTCTCAAGGCTTTGCATGCATCTTGAACCTCAAGAGCATATAGGTTCTTGACCCGTGAACCAATCTGCTTCACCTGTCTAGTGATGATGTGTCTAAGGAAAACCTTTCCCAACTGAAGACTGCATCATAGCCTCTGTCTTCCAGCATCGCAATCGACACCAAGTTTCTCTTCAGTCCTCATACATACTTGACATCGGTCAAGGTAAAGCGAGATCCATGCTCCCTCTGAAAAATAACCATGCCTACACCTGAGACACTATACTTCTCATCATTACCCATCGCTATGAGTATCTGGAGATCTTTCTCCTCCAAAGTACTAAACAAACTCTTATCTCCGGTCATGTGGAAAGAAGCTCCACTATCAAGAAACCAACCACTTCCCACCATGGATGAAACCATGCATGCGAAGAGTGTGAAATCCAACTCAAACTGTGAAGCAAGTGCCTCACCTTTAGATCCTTCCCCAGATTCCTTCTTGGATTTCCTCTGTGGAACATTTGAGGCATAATGGCCCACCTCATGACAACGAAAGCATCGCACTTTCGATTTGTCAACCTTCTTCTCATCATTGGAAGAACTAGATTTAGAAAGAGAAACCTTCTCCTTCTTTGCTTTGGCATCCAAAGCGCAATTTTCTTCATCAGATGCCTTTGATGAAGATTCGTCCCTGGTATTCCGCCTGATCTCCTCTTGCACAAGATCCGACCAAAGTCTCTCCCATCCTGGCAATTTCTCCCACCTTGACAGAGTCCTGATAGGAATGCCAACTCTTCGGAAGACCAAGGATAGCCAAGCTCACCAAGTCCTCATCATCGACAGTCACCCCCACACTTCCCAGCTCATCTCGGCATTGGGTGAACTTCGTGAGATACTTGGGCATACTCTCTCCATTCTCACACTTAATATTTCTGAGTTATCCTTGAGTGCCAACTTCCTTTGGTCGCTCTTGCTTTGGAATAAATCTGTCAACGCTTTCAACATCAAGTATGGAGAAACCTTTCCATGTAGGCTGGATACAATGTGATCCTTCACGCCCTCCAACAGAACACTTCGACACTTTGCTATCTTATTTTTCCAAGCCTCAACTTGAGCAGCATCAGTAGGCTTTGGGACTTCAGCCTCTATGAACTCCTTCAACCCATTGTCATCTAACACCACCTCCATCCTATCTTTCCATGCAATATAATTCGAGCTGCCTTCAAGGGTATACCCCAATCACAATCTGTTGAAAGACATTTCAACTTCGACACCAAGAAAACACTGCTGCAAATTCGAATTCCACTAGCTCAAAACTCAACCGCTTCTGATCTAAAATTCGTGAGAACAAAGTATTTCTCATACAGAGATCGACTGTATGAGCAATTTCCGGATATCTCACCTTCCAAAAGAAGGATGAATCCAGAGGCTACCTGGCCCGATTACAGACTTTGCCTGAAGAAATAAAATGTAATCACTTTCTGAATAATAGATCTGACGATCAATCCTCGCTTTGATATCCTGTAGAACTTTTTCTACAAATCAACCAGCTCTGATACCATGTAGAAATTTTGAATAATATGACACTTATTCACATAGATTATCCTGATTATACATTATTTGCAGAATCATGCATAATACATAACCTCCTCTACGTTGATCATCAATTTTGTGGAATTAAGAAACAATCGCATGCACACATTGGAACATCAATCACACATATCAACACAGTATGTACTAGGGAAAGCATACAGCTGAAAAACACCAACTATCTATATATTATAATTATAGAGAACATGTAACAATACATAGTACAATACTCCTCGCAAGTACTCAGTACTATCTCCACCTGTTACACACGAACTAGCTCAGATTTGAATCAATCATAGCTTCAAATATCCTCTGCTGCTTGCCTACCTCCACTGTGTAATCCTGCATGAGAATAGATGAGAATGGTTGATCCAAACTCGTATTTCCCTTGTGTTGCACTATGCAATCCTCATTGGCAATCTTAATCCACTGATTGTGCAAATCTCATGCACAACTATTGTCACAACTGACAGCTATCTTGCCCTTCACTCACCTCTAACACTTTTCTCCACTGAACTGTCCATGCACTGAATTAACTGATGTATTCTTTAGTTGATTTATGAGTTAATAATTAGTGAATTAATTAATAATTAATTCACACAACTCATCACTAGTGTATTTGGCAGTTAGACTAAATACAACTAGTTCAACTAAGTCAAACTGAACACAACTCCATGAACTCCTCAATCAACTCCACCAAACTCAATCAATTGAGTTCTAACTGAAGTCCATCATGCAATAGCTCAAATAACCCATAGGAAAAGCATATTTCCTTCTTGCAGTTGCATGTGCCACATCTGTAGCTCGAACTGAAGTGCTGCAAGAGGATAAGTTAATGTTTATAGTCCAAATATTATTAAGAGCTAATAATATTTGACTTTTCTATTTTTAGACTGGCAGTCTAAAAATAGACTCTGGCCATATGGCTAAAAATAGAGGTCCATCTATTTTTACCAACATGACCAATCATCCACAAATAGCGTCCTGCAACTCATAGACCATGATCCATATGTCTAAAAACTAGACATAGTCTAAAAATAGACTTTGCGCCAAAAATAGCTTGCTGGCACACTTAGTGAAGGCGACTTCTTTTCACTAAGCTCCATCATCTTGTTGCATTTTCAACAAATGCCTTGACGACCTACTACATGAATCATAATTAAAGATATTATAACAATAATATAACCTGCCAATTAGTACAGTGAAGAAAATTCCATAAAATATAAAATAATCCAAACATATCATGTATATTGATACATAGACAATTTTATCCATGCGTTGAGAGACTCTATTATACTACAACTTCTATGCATGAGGCATCACTCTCTGTGGTATTAATCCATTCTCTTCTTTCCCATTAAAAAGATGTTTTCTAGTACTTCAGTACCTATGGTTCTTAGAAAGGAAGTGTCTATACTCATCGAACACCTCCTTTCCTAAGCTTCTTGAACAACGAGATTTTATGTTAGGACCAAAAATTGGACAAGAAATTTTACCCTTTGTTTGAAGACCTGTAGAGATGGAATACTTTTTATATCAATTATTATAAATACGTACAATGAAGGTCGAACTATTTTAAAAACATACATGAAATTAACTTCATAAAATTAAACACTATTAAAGTGCAGGGTAATGTTATAACATACCACAAAAATGTGTTAGCCCTGGGGCATTATCAATGGTCCATACAAGCATTCCATGGCATTCAAATTCCCTTTGTGCATATATTGGTTTAGTGATATCATACATAGTGACACCATTCCATAACTCCACTAACTCATCGATAAGAGGCTCAATATATACATTCATATTTTTGACCCGGTACTTAACTAATTGATCTAACATACAATACATAATTAATACATATATGAGTAAATAAAAAAAATCATAAGACATAATTATAAGGCATAATTTAACATATATGTGTAAATAAAAAAATATAGGGCATAATTATGAAACAAACAAGACAAATGAGATGTTGTTGTGTTAAAAAAATTTAATCTAAACAAATTAATATGTGGAACAATTATTATCAAGATTATGTGCTCCTTCTTTATTGACTTCCACGAAAGAATGTCTGATAACAAAAACGATTCACATCATGTAAGTAGATATCTACTCTCCAAATGGATTGACATCGTCAACTACTAAGGAAACCCTAAGATTATGAGGTTCTCTTTTAAGCTATGACCACTTTTCCTCTATGTTCCTAAATGTAGATCCATCTGCAGGCATTCAAAGAACATCATCTTCACTTTTATTCGTTGTGTGGTAATCCATAAGTTTTGCTATAGTTTGTATTTGAACAATTGTCGCAGACATGGAAATATGGGAATATAACGAAGAACCTTGCGAGCCACCTTTTTTGTTACTTTATCAGTTTGATATCTACTCCCATCACATTTTGGGCATTTGTCTTTCAACGTGTGTTCTTTATAATATAGAATATCATCATTAGGGCAAAGATGAATAACTTGATACTCCATTCCAATATCTTTCATAATGGAATGTAAATCTCGGTATGTATGAGGTAAAACATTTGACAATGGTAACATATATTCACCTAATAATCTACAACATAAAGAAACTAGTACTAGTTTATGTACTAAATAATATTAATTGTACATATTGCATCCAAATGTTACAAATTAATGAAATGATGATCAACATACTAACATCAAAAACAATGGAAAAAATACTATTGTTATCATGTATATAGTACTAAATGTCAAAAAATATATTACATGCCTTAGGAGTTATGTCACGCATGTGTTTGACAAACCATTCACCATATTTAAGTTGACCAACAACAATACAACATAGAGGAGATTTTTTTGAACTTTCATAAAGAGGTTTAGTTTCCCTCTCAAGTACAGGTATATTAAAAGCACAATCATCATACTGGTTGTCATGATCATCCATTCCAACATTATTAAACGTCTCTGGGATCAATCTATTTGTTCAGCCTTCTTCAACTATGTTATCAACATCATTATCTTCTTCCATAATATCATTAGCATGATCCTCAATATTAATCACTCCGTGTTCTTGAGTAGACGCTTGTACTACAACCACCCATTCCTCATTGAGAAATGCCCTAGGGGATCCATACTATACAATTACAATCAATAAATTAATATTAGTATATATATAGAATATTAAAATGTCGATATAACAATCATTTACAAATATAATATATAAGGAAAACAAAGACAACAAATAAATGAGGATGCTTGTGCAATTTATCAAGATGTTTGAGAATATGTTGAAATAATCTAAGAGATATGTTGATTTTCTTGACATGTAGGAAGTGGGACACTTTCTGAGATATATAGTCACGAACATAATAAAAAACATATTGATATTATTTTGCTTTCATCATTATAATGTAATATTCTTTCTTAATGTCATATTTTGCATAATATACTTAAAATATTATTAATAATGCTCCATAAAAACCCATGATTAACCTCTAAATCCTTTAGGTCCAAAGTGAACCCATAAACATACATTAACCCCTAACTTGACCTAACCCCTTAATCGACCTTAAGGAAAATAATCAAATAATATTTCTAGTCAATATCAAGATGACAACATAGGTCAAACACCTCCCAAAAGAATATTATAAAATACATTTACAATAGAAAGACAATACAATTTACAATACAAATACATACAATCTAAAATACAATATACATATAAACATTTACAAAAACAATCTACAATACAAAGACATATCATAAATAACTTACAAATGGATGATATTCATGTATACCTTCAGTGTGTCCATTGTCTCTACAATGTTTTTTAGCTAATTTTATTAGAATTATCCTTGGCCTCAAGCCCTTGCAATATCTACAAGGGAAATAATGTCTTTGATCCTCAGAAGCCCTCGATGTTGATCCCACATGTCCTTAGTATCCTTGAGAAATGTTATGTGACATTTTTGTCACCAAACTTCAGTGATTATTTTGTTCAAAATAAGCCTACAACCTTTCAAAACAATCACAACATATATATATAGCAACTATGTCAAAGTTATATGATGTTAGAACACACACACACACATATATGTGTGTGTGTGTGTGTTCTAACATCATATTATAACTTTGGCATAGTTGCTATATATATTATTATATTATATATAAGTATATAATGTATAATAATATAATATATATATATAAAATATATTATATATAATAATTATACTAAATAAAAT
The DNA here is from genome assembly GCA_000404065.3 of Pinus taeda. Taxonomy (NCBI): domain Eukaryota; kingdom Viridiplantae; phylum Streptophyta; class Pinopsida; order Pinales; family Pinaceae; genus Pinus; species Pinus taeda. Next base: position 6,339 of record APFE030385942.1, on the reverse strand, counting down.
ATATATATTGATTATTATATATAATTAAAATAATGTTAATTTATTTAATAGAACTCAATATAAATGGCTCCATATTTAGACGTTGCAGGAAAAAGCCATTAATGGTGGAATTGAACGTTATGCAACAGTTATTGTCATTTGTTAGAAATTAGAAAACACATTTTCATTTTGGATAAATAGTCGAATATTCGATGACAAGAGGGCTTATAGGAAAAATGTCAGATAATCAATGGGAAAAGACATTCTGTAGAATATTTGACCATTAAAAAATTCCCATCAGATATTTGATGGGCATCGACATTTTAGGGAAAAAAACTACATTTAACTTCTGACACTTTTTTCCAATTTTATCCATTCTGTTGGATTCTGCCCTCGGAATTTCCGCCCAAATGTAGTAGTGTCTCACATGTTCATATATATATTGAATTAAGGTTAGATAATTTCCTTTGTGTCATTCCTATGGCTATCATGACACTGTCTACCATTCCCCATGCAATAGCCAGTCACTTGGCCATCATGTTGTTGTCAAGTCCAAAAGTAACTCTCCAATATGTTTCAACATTGGCCTTTTTCTAGCCTATTTGCCCTACTTGAATTTCCTCTTTTCCTAGAACTTGCTTAGTTGATCACTATTCATGTCCATTGCATATGTCCATCTTCATGTCTCTTTCACCAAAGCTTTGTGGCTTCCTTGCAATCTTCAATCGATATGAATCAAGGCCCTAATCCCCAAGTATGTAAATCAAAGGCATGTCATAACATCAATGGGAAATACAAGAGGTAACATTGCAAACGAATAAAATCCATGATCACAATCATAGAGGAAACCACACACAAAACATTAGGGTTATGTACAAATCTAAAATTAAAACGATGTTAATCATGAAAACGATAAATTAAAACCACCCCTTACAGGCATTATCATAAACAGTCCCCTAAATCAATTTTTTTCCCCATGAATCCAGCATTCATGCCCCTTCTAGGCATCACACAAGTGCACATAAATATACATGTACATATGCATATTCATAGACCACATTAGTTCAAGACTTCTTTACAAGGCTAACAGCAACCTTGAAGTCTTATATTCCCCAAAGTTCATAGGGGTTCTTTCCAACACATATGTGTGTGTGTCAAGGAGCTTTAGGGAGTGCCCCCTCCTTCTCGATGTACCGCATTATTGATTCATGTCCATGTGGCTCGTAGGTGCTAATTTATTTCTTCTTTTGCTTGTGGGGACAATACTTTTTCAGATGTTCTACTTCACAACACCAAGAGGAGAGCATATTATTCTCCTTTTCAACCTCACGAGGAATTTTCCTATCGATGCCATTTTTCCTTTTTGAGGATTCAGCTTGGTATGTCATCTCTCATAACCGCTTTCGCAACACAACAATCCACTTAGCTAGTGCTTGTTGTTTCCTAGTGAGTTTTCTAGGTTCTCTCTTGCAGATCTTCAGCTCATCTTCCACGTCTTTGAGCTCAACCTCCAAATTATTGAAGGTTCTCTTCCTTTGGAGGGATGTCCCTCTTTATCCTTCTTGATGGACTTGATCCATACCCTATTGCACCATGCCACAATACATGTTTCCTTTTGGTGCTACTAAGTCTTCATATGTTCTGCCACACACACTTAGCTATTAGTGCATTAATAAATATAGACGAATATACCAATTGCCTTACCTTGTTGTATCAAGCACGTTTCCCTACAACAGAATACATTTCTCAATTGACATATTAGTCACATGCCTCAAGATCCAAGACACAAATAAGCACATTTTATTTTCAACAAAAGTTTTCAGAAATCCAGAGTTGTTACATGTACACACACATATCAACTTGTCTATAACCATGTTTTCTTTGTCAAGTGTAGCAAGAATTATAATCGATCTCATTAATTCCATTCATCCTCTTGTACCGAGATCAAACAATAATTTAATTTTAGCTTTTGTACCGAGGCTAGTAATCAAGGCATCTGCGATCTTAAGGGGAGTAATTTGAAAGAGTTTACTATACTTGCATTTTCCCCTACATAAGCATGCCTTTACTAGATTAAATTTTAGACTTACTTATTATCATCCTCTTTACTGATACCATCATTCCTAAACTAAGAATCAGTGTGTCCACCTGTGATTATAGTAGCATCATTAACACTTCAACCATGTCCTCATTATCTGAGTTGTATAACTTAGTAAGGGAATCCTCATTATGTGAAATGTTCCTTGAAGTCTGATAGGTTAAGGCGAACTCTATTATAGCAGTCTCATCATTGATCCCACATTCTTCTGTTGCTTTATGCTAGGGGTATACCCCATATGGGAAATTTGGATATTTATTGAAGAGGATGAGGAATGCAAGATACTTTTTGAGAATTCAAGATAAACTCTAACAGTGTCGAACGTTAATTACCAACCATAAACATATGGAATCTTTTCATCTTGTACTTATTTCTCTCCATATTTATGATTGTGTCATGCATATGCAGACATCTTCCTAGTTACTGCATGTATAAAATTTCTAAAGTACAATGCCAACCCAACACTTATTTGCACAAGAAATCAATTCCCCTACCTTCTACCTTCATGTTGCCACTATCAATACTAATGAACAACCACCAATCTCTTGACGTGCCAATAGGGATACGAGGCCTTCGATCATAAGGACTACACAAGGCCTTTGCTCTCAAGCTAAGCTAGTTCAATTACTAAACATGGATGCCCCTTTTTGTAGTGAGATATGACCTTCATATGCCTCGACCAATCGTTTTTCAGATGTCACATACCATTCCTTAAATAAGGAATGGATTAACCAAGGGAAACAAGCATTCATAGGGAAGGACATATCATCAACATATAGGAAATAATCAACCTCTACCAAGGTTCTTATCCTTCTACAGCATACAGACCATGAGATTTCCACATCCTAACCAGCATATAATACATATGCCCATCATCTACTGGACCAAGTAGCGTTATATAGATTATACATTACACAAGGATTCTTCCCCAAATCACTCAAACTGCCTAAACATAATTTTTCTAGGCATACAAGATCACCTCTCCCAACCAATGGCGATGGTATGCTACAAGTACTCATTTTCCTACAGGCAGATCTGCAAAATTAAAGAAAAGACAACTTCCAAGGCCACAACCATCGAATGTCCAATCCTTTAATATTCTAATAGCAATTACATGTGTTGCCAAGGCATTCATCACAATAACAAGCTGAACATTGTTGCAATTAATATGAAATCCAAAATCAACACTATGAATAGGATTCCATCATACTCACATTTAGATATTATGCTCAGAGTTGATCTCCTCCGTAGAACCAAGGATCTGTGCATTAGTACCATGATACATAACTAGATCATGAGGTAGGCATGTCAACCATGCATACAATTCATTAGTCACAGACCAACTTTTAACACCTAACCACTTGTTTAGTTAATTTTCTAAAAATCATTACGAAACCCCCTTGCGAGAATTTTGTTGTCACTTACACATGATAGAGCCCATCCATTCCAAGTGTTGAATCTAGATGATTTGATTCGACTCTGTAACATCCGCCATCCTAATCCTTACCATAATACTAATTAAGAGGAGGTGGTTATTATGATAACCGAAGATCCAAGGTATTGTCATGGAAATGGGCTCTAAAAATTCTGATCTTTTCAACTTACTCAAAAACTTAGTTTCACATCACCATTGTATTTGTCTCATCGAGACGATTCTAGTGATATAAAATTTGACCTCAATATGACCTTTGGATCATGATATATGACTATTGAAGTCCTGGTGACTCAGAAAGTGCCACCTCACCAGCTTGGCCACGTGGTTATCCAACCAAGCTAGCCTCCCAACACCACTAGGAAATTATTTATTGGTTGTTGACCCACTCATGGATTGGGTCACACACACAAATCTATATCTATATATATATATATATATATATATATATGACAGGTTGTCTCTTGTCGGTGACTTTACCGTCACTCAAATCTATTACCCCAACCCTTAACACTTTATCCCTTTATGATTTTCACTGGGAAAGGTCCTCAGTGATGACTCATCTCATGTTTCCATCATCCATTAATCAAGAAGCAGTCATCCTTTCCTGTTGACTAAATCCTTGATGTTCTTTCTCATTGGTCGTTTGCATTCCAGGATGACATCACCCCTTGTGCCTTGTTAGCCTGAACCATTCCTTCGAGCACACCTTTATCTTCTCCTGGGGTCCCCCTACCGAGATGATGAGTGCGGTGAGAATGGTTATATGGTATGTCTCTGCTCACCAGTCATTGCATCTCTTCAGTGCTTGGGTGGACCCTCCTACTACGTCATCCCTACAATGAATTGCCTTGGCTCACGTCATCAGTGCACTGCGTTGAACCTTCTGAATGACAATGTCCAAGGAACGGGAAGGTTCCCGTCTCTATCATGTGATGAACTACCAAAAACCAATCACACATGTCACACCACTGCCTATCTAAGGCTTGACATGTACATCAGTTACCATGTCTACCCGATCCTTTTTAGCCCAGGCATTCCCATTTTCTTGACTATATGCGAGCTTCCAGGCATAAGCTTCGAGCTTACATCACCCCCAATTCTTCCTCAATCGTCAATCTATCATGTGAAATCCTAACCATTCACGAGTTGGTATCGCATTTGGTTATGCCTTACAATCATATGGGATAGCTATTTGGCCTTGAATCCAGCCCTTACTTGGCCCAACAAATCATGTCGCAACCATGGATAAGGTAAAAGGATAAGGAAAGGAGATGAGAATTCCTCTTGGTTTTCCTTATGGACCATCTACAAATGATTGCAACCATGGTGATTCTTCCGAGAACTTGGGCCATAATGACATACCGGCTCTGGAATCAGTGGTTTTCTCAATGGCATTCACCTATTTTCCATACAAAACAATGTAAACTTTGGAAACAGAACTAATATGATCACCCATTTCGTAGAGGTAGCAAAAAGGTGACCCGATTTTGAAAAGTGATGCTGCATAATACACTTATTTTGTTTTCAGAGCATATTTTTGACACTTTAAATAACTAATACGATTACCCATTTCATAGAGGTAGAAAAAAAGTAACCTAATTTTGAAAAGTGGTGAAGCAGAATACACTTCTTTTTTTCGGAGCATATTTTTGACACTTTAAATGTTTTTATGTTTCAAATATAAATATTTGTTTTTAAATGTTAATGATTTTCATGCTGATTTTGAAACGTGTTCATGGAGCATCAACCTTTATTTTAGAGGGCTTATTTTTCACACTTTAAAATTTATTATGTCCAATTTTTTTTTGAAATTATGATTATTTAACGAATTTTCAAGTTGTTTTATTTTTCTTTTTTAAATGTTGGGAGTCTTTATATTTAATATATATTATATAATTATATATATAATATATATATATATATATATATAACCATTTAAAAGAATTCGAAAGGAAAAAGATAAATAAAAATACTTAATAATTAACTAAAAAGAGAAAAAATTTCTTAAAAAACATTAAAAAATTATATAAAAAAAATTAACAGGTTTTATTTTTTTAACTACTAAAATTAAGATTAAAACATTTAAAGAAACCACAACTATTATATTCTATCTATTCTATATAGTTATATTAAATATTATATATATATTCAAATTATAAAATAAAAATAAAAACATTTTAAATTTTTTATTAAACCCCGATATTTAATATTTTGAAAAGCATAAAAATATACTATATATATTATATATATAATTAAAAAAAACACTTTAATTATTTTTTAAAATAAATAATTTTTATTTAAAAAAAAACCACAAAATTTTATCGGCATATTTTTTTTAAACATAATTTTTTAAATAATTTGTTTTATTTTAGACTTTAAATTATTTTTTATTAATTATTTTAAAAGAACATAAAAACAAATTAACACCATTAAAAAAACATTTGAAAAAAACACATGTTTTATTAAAATTACTGTTAATTTTCTTTTAAATATATAAAATTTTTTTTTATATAAAATAAATAAAAAATTGATGCCCTCTGCCTCCTAGTCGCCCATGGGGGCACGACCCTGGGTAGAGGAGGTTGCATGTAGGTCCTTCACCCAAGGTCACACCACCATGAGTGGCCGGGATAGTGGGGTGATTCCCGGCCTTGGACAGAGGAGGCTGCATGCAGCTCCTCTGCCTAGAGTCGCGGAAGGCTGCATGTAGCTCGAATTGCGCTGCTGTCACCCATGGTGCTACGGCCCTGTGCAAAGGAGGCTGCATGCAGCTCCTCCATCGAGGTTTGCGCCCCCATGGGCGGCTAGGTGACAGAGGGCGTCATAT